>JANRGW010036459.1:0-99873 GCA_024733675.1 Psilopsiagon aymara | reverse complement strand
GGGGGGGGAAGAAGGAGGGGGAAGTGAGTGAACAAAATTGCTTGTTTTACAGCTTAAACTGCGGCAGCTCTTTTAGGAGGGGGAGGTGGGTTAACAAACTGCGTGGCTGATTTACAGCTTAAACCACGACAATCCCTTTCTCTGCATTGGCACATTCACACTGCATTGACTACACTGCATGTTTACTGCAAACATACACAGAGAATGCTCAAATACTGCAGTCTAAATTGACTGAAATGACAACACATGTGAAAGGAATTTCTCATCTTGTCTCTCTAACATATAATGGATTAAATGAACAAAAGAACTGAAACTGTCAAAAGGCATTTAAAACAGCCCCTTTCCCTGTTGAAATGTCATCATTTTTAGTCCTTTAGTACACTGAGTCTAGTTCATTCAGCACAACCTCAGGAATATACACCACACCACAGCCTGGGCAAATGAACTCACCTCCTGATGCCAGATTGTGGTAGAACTAAAGGACACAGTACAGAAACAAAACAATTTTAGGCTTTGTCTAGTGTGACAGATGTGCCAGGTAACATCTGGACAGTTTTTCTGATCAGACAGAAGGACCAAAGAACCATCAAGAATCCCAAACCACAAGTTACTTCCTTGTTACAAGTGTATGTACTATGCAGAATTTAATTAGCACTTGTATAACTAGGTCACTAGGAACAAAGGTACTTTTCTAAGGTTATTTTCTGCTTGACAATATTGCTAACATATGTGATTTGTAAGAAGATGGTGATCCAATAGTTTTCACTAAACTTTCATCGAAATAAGTCTTATCAGATGTGAAGGGAGTCAAAGCTGAGAAATCAAGAACCTGGTTGCAACCATGCTGGAAAGTTCTCTCTTCTTGGCTTGCTTCCCAGACTCATCACCCAGAAGTATGATGATGCAAAAAACTATTGAACAGACTTGATCATGATAAAGGTGTCTAAAAAAGTGGCTGAGCACGGTCAAGCAACTACTGTAACCTTAGTGTTTCAAACTGATAAGCTGACACCCGCAGGGTGAATCCTCCCTGCATGCATTCCAATATCTATCATGGAGCAGCAAGCTCGACAGGTAATCATGCATCAGAAGACAAGAGACCTAATGGTGAACATTCTTCTCATAATCAAAGGTACTAGGATTATTATTACCTGGTTGTGTAAGAAGTGTGGAACTATACATCAAAATTGATATAAATGTTTTAACAGTATTTTTCTTCCTCATTTAATTGGAAACTTACTTGGGTTAAACCCAAAGACCTCACTTGAATGATTTTGATTAATTATATTAATTATGTTATATGAACTGTATTAATTATTAATTACATTAGAAGTTGTAAGAGCATTTCTACTGCTTTTCTCTGGTATACAGGCTGAATGGTTATCCCAGCAGAAATAAAAAAAGTAGAAAGGGAATCCCAGCTATTAACAAAAAAAAAAGAACAGCAAACAAGAACTGAATTAATTTGGAAAGAGAAATAGAAGGGAAAAAATAAACCAGGAAAATTTATTGAGGAGAGGAATTTACTACTAAATTCTTTGCCTCACATTTTTGTGTCTGAATAGAAAATATTTACTGATATTTTTTTTTTTTTTCCACTGGGAACTATGAACATTGATAAAATACACAGCAACGTTCAGTATCCCAAATGTCAATTCACCAGATAGAGGAAGAACGGCCTACCTATTCAGACAGTTCCTTTAGTCTAAAGACTCTGATAGTGTAATTTCTTTTGGCTGCTTTTACTTAAATAATTAAACAAGTGTCTTTCATAATCTTGCCTCACACACAACTAAGTCTAAGTCAAAAAAGTTTACCAGCGGTATCAGCAGTTTTGTTAACTGTGTTACAAACTGTAAAGCAGTTTTGCTCAGGACAGTCCAATGATTCTTTTAGCCATTTCTCACTGAGCAGGTGTTTTGGTACTAGGCTGCCTCTCACCACCTCAGCATGTCAGGTGAAAGACTCTAGTAAATAGTTTTTGCAGGTCTTGGATATTAGCCCAGTGAGATAATATTTCTAACAGCTTGGAAAGCATTGCCATGAGTAGGAAGTGTTGTCCCGTTCCTGCCAGCATTGTTACACTGAGAATGGAATCTTTGTTTTTGTCACTAGGATGTCTGTGCATTATGCAACTAGCAATACAAAGTGCAAAACTGAGACACCTGTGCCTTAAGTCTATGAACTTTTTCAATCCCTACAGTCAGTGAGAATGGCTTCCAATTCCTTAGAATACACAGGAGTCAAAATTTAGACCTTTTAACAGGAAGGAAAATCTTTCAAACTCCGAATGTTCACTGTGTTGTTCTCAGTAACTCACATTCCCCTCTGCAGCACAGATTAATGATTTTAGAGCTTTAAGGAAGAAAACATGCTTTCCAAGGAGAATAAAGAGGGCTAAGAGGGTTTCACTTAATTGGAAGACTAAATTTACTCAAAGCGTCTGTGGGCATCTGTAAGATTCTTCTCAGTGACATTCACTGCAACCTTGAGGAAGTAAAAAAAAATAAAAATCCCAGTAAGCCTCCCCAAAACTAAACTGGCATTTGATATACAGAAATAATTTTGTACAATGAAAAGTAAATTCAAAAGACTGTGAAGACCAAAATGTCATTAGACTCTAAGTAGGTTTTTTTGGGGGAAAGGAAGGAATTAGTTTCAAAATTACTCTCCCAAAACCATCAGTGTGGTAATGGAAAGTATGTCTTTATGAAAGCACAAGAAACAAAGAAACAGATTTGAAAAAATCTGCTGTCTTTGAATAGCAGATATTCAGAGTCTGTGGGTTGGTCAGCTAATTATTTAGTCATTCTAGCCTATTGTTATGAACTACATTATTCAGACTATGCAAACTGAGCAATGAAAAAAAGACATAAAATGTGTATAAAAGGAATAAGTGAAAATTACTCCTTACTTCAAACATTATTCTGCATTATTAGTCTCTTACAGAGAAAGCAAAAAAAGATGACAAAAGCATCGATGACAAAAGCATTGTGGTACTTGGACCTACATCCATATCTACAAAAAAAAAAAAAGAAAATAAAAAAAAGGAGCTGACAAACTTTCTAAAAGAAAACTTCAGTATTATCTTAAGATTCATTCTTTTCCATTACAGCAAGAGAGTTTACCTCATACATGTCAAAACACTAGAATACAAGCAAACACAAAAAGGAACCTGCTCCAAACACACACAGTCAGTTTTAAGTGCAGTCTGGGATATTTACATAAATGTATAAGGTGTTGACACTAAGGTTTCAAATAGTATTTAGGTTGCTGTATTCAGACAAGGATTAAGTACATGTGCTACACACCAGAACAGAGTCACACTTGTACCTGAGACTACTCATTTCCGAACTAGAGCAAGCCTCCATTCAGATGTGGTAGTGACAAGTTTCTGCGACACTCTCTGCAGTCTCAGACACATGCATATGCCCTTTTGTCACCATGGTGAAAGAAACCAACAAAAGCACAATTATAACTGTACACAAAAAATGTTAATGTGTGGCCTGCAATAAAGCAATGATCCTCAAAGGCAAATTATCTTTTGCAAATACATGGCTGATAAATTCCTCTTCTTCCTCCCTCAAGAAGTAGGTTTGTACAGTGCAAGGATTTACAGAAGTACTGGAATAATACGATGAATATTCAGGTCATCTGCATTTTAAACAATGCAATGTTTGTGTATTTTTACTTGCATTACAAGCAAGAATTAAAACCTAAAAATCTCAAGCACTAATTAGACAGCATAGATTTCACACCTTATAAGTAAAAAGAAGTCCTAATTTCTCTCTCATATACTTCTAATACACTTTATAAATAATGCAAGTCTATGAAAGGGATTTCTGCAGTTTTTTCACTCAGAAACACTGCACTGAAGACTGACTAAAGTGCACATGCATGAAGTTGGGCTAATATATTTTTGTCTTTAAAAGTTAACATATATTTCAAATTTATAACAAAATTTAAGATGGACAAGTGCTTACGTCAAATGAAACAAAGCAATCATTTAAAACTGAATGAAAATCGAATTCTCAGGATAAGAATTCATCTTTCAGTATTTTAGAAATAAATTTAATCTTCAGCGTGGTCAAGAGAAAAGGACAGTGCAATGAAAAAAACATGTTAGTGGAGTCTGGAAATTCTTAGAATTCTGGCTATTCAGTGATAATTGAAATGCACTTCACATGGTAAGTATGCACAGGCCCACATCAAGTAATGTGTACTTTAACGATTTTAATAATGAAAAATGTATATGATTACAACATGACCTCCAAGGCTCAAGAAACTGCCCTGCATGGAACCTTTATTCTTGAAATTTATTCATCAGTCTAAAACGCATTTTACATACTACTACTGACTTCATAAAAGTATAATTTACATTTATTAGCTTTAGTAGAACATGTTCTTTATAATTAATGCTATATCCTAATGTAGTTAAACCAGAACAATAGTTCAGATTTCATCCTTGGGCTCATTACACTGTTATTTTCAAAGACAAAGGATGACAGCAGTTAATTCATATGTTTTGATGTTCTTTTGATATTTGTCTCTAGGAAAAAAAAAAAAAAAGACCTCCCCAAAAATACAAAGCATTTTAACAATTACTCATAGTCTCCTGTTTCTTCACACAGTTATTAAAACTTGACTCAAACCCTGGTAATTTACTATTGAGCCAATCCTATTATTAGTGAATTCACATCTTGCATAACTGTGCTACACAAAATACTTTTTACCCAAAATGTGCACATACTATTAGATTTTATGCATTTAATAAAACAGACATCTAGCCAGGGCTTTCTCCTGATTAGAAGTTCTCAAAATCTTACCTTTGACCTAATTGCATTTTGCTACTTTAGGTATTTGCATTGAATTCGGGAATGTATTTTAGAATGACAGAATTTTTAGAAAATGAGATGCTCCCTCAGCCATGAGCACTGCATGTTGCTATGTAAGGTTGCAGCTTATGCTTTCCTAAAGACTCTTCAACTATTATTCAAATGGAAATAATCTGAGAAAAATAAAGTAATCTTCGACTTTGCAGCAAACAGCACATTAGAAAGAAGAGCACAAAGGGCAATGTTCACAAGCAGGTTCAAAGATATGTAGGTGCAATTGCAGAATTTTCAATAGCTCACAATATATATTTATTGAATATATTGTGTAAATTACACACAGTAGAAGAATAATAATGCTAGTATAAGTACAGAAGAAAGTTATTTCACTTCCATGTCAGATATGCAGTAAGAGACAGAGGACAGCAGATGGAAGGGCAGAAAATGATCTCCTCATGAACTACAAAAAGAATGTAATTGATCAGGGTCAAAAATTAACAAAGGGACTTTTCATATAATAATGTTTAATTTTATAGATGTAACTAAAATATTGAATGCAACAGCCTTCACTGTGTTTCCTTGCAGTGTAACTTTTTAAATCTTTGTTGTTAGTTAAAATTAGAATGGAAACGATGCATCTTAGCATGAAGCAATAGACTATGGACTATTTTTCCACGATCTTTAACATACGCTCTTACATCTGGTAAGCTATCTATTGCAGGATCACTTGTCTCTGAAAGTGACATGGTAAAGGGAAAACCATAACTTCCAGCTCTGCGTCACTATTCCTAAAAGCTGGTAAAATTTTCTTTGAGAACATAGTATTTATGTTACTTTCATCAGGAAACATAACTTGCTATGTTCAGCTGCTTTTAGTAAATATCACTAGATATTTTCAAAAAGTTAAAAATTGAAAAGTACCTGGTAACGAGCTTCTGAAAACACTAAGTTGTGAATATCCATATACGTTTTTCATCCATCCTTCAAATATTCAGACAGGCAACCAAAAAAATTTTTAATCTTATGGACCTTAGTTCACAACTACAGAATTTTTTACGGACATGATGCCAATTTCAAAAGTTCTCAGACAAAATACAGTCAGAAATGAAATGGTTTAGTGGGAGATGCCCCTGTCCATGGCAAGGGGGTTGGAACTACATGATCTTAAGGTCCTTTCTGACCCTAACTATTCTATGATTCTCTGAGTCTATGATGCTGTACAATTAATGCACCACTGCTTGCATTAGACTCTTGTGCATTTTTAGGCAAACCAAAATACAGTAAACTTATCTATGAAGTCTTGAAATGTCATGAGAACTTTTATAATACCACTAGGGGGTTTTATAAGGCATTTAGATCATGCTCCACATTTAAGAAACTGGAAAAGGTTGATGCAGCAATTTTATTTATGTCTCTATGCTTTGTGCTTGTTTAGTATTTGTGATAAGGTAGAAACTCAATACATGCAACTGAAGCTTATTCTGCCGGGTGGCCATACTATAATACATGATTTTACTGTCCAGTTGGGTGCCTTCCAAGTCTGTGACAGAAAGGAACAAGATGCAGAGAGCACAGATCATTTAGTAAAATAGGTACATATAAAACTGTTTCAGCGTGATCTATAGGTGTCTACGAACATGTCATCAAGAGTACAAAAATATTAGGAAAAATCATTTAGCTGTACCAATGCTTTGAAAAAATTTCTTTGGTGTAGGACTATCAGAGCTGGAAAACTGTTTTCGTCTGGGAGGAATTAGCCTTCCCAGCTGTAATCAGGTTTTTGATTTAGATCATGCATGAAAAGAAAACTGGTTGAAACGAGAAGGGTTGGCAACTATCACCTAAAAATTTCAGAGGAGGAACAGTCACAGTGGAGGAATGTTTCATCATACAATTTTGTTACTGTGAATAAATAAAAACTTTCTCAAATCATTAAAGATATAATCACAATATTAAGCAAACACCTATTGGTCTTTCAGACACTCTGATGCTAATAATATGCTTGGCACAAACCAAATTTACATACAGAGGCAGTCAGCTGCAGCTGCTGTTGACAACTGAAGAATTTTATGGTACTCACAAATAACTATGTGAATTAGTTTTATTTCTCATTTTAAAATCAGTCAGTTTTGGAAATGCTCTGAGATCTCTGATACAGGATAGTGATTACAAAGAGAAAAAAATCACTGACTTGTATAGCTCAGCTCTTTCTTTAAGTTCCACCACAACTGCAGAGAGTTCTGCAATAGGCACACACTAGGCTGCCTCTCTCATAGTCTCCCAGATTAACAGGCATAGGGAAGAATTATTTATAGGAAAATGCTTACAGCCTGAGCACTGTGGCCAAGTGCTCAGCTGTTAAGGACTGTGTTAAGTCAGCAGGGAACCTTCAATTTCACACATGAAAGGACGAAAGGATAATTCTTGTGCCAAACCTAGACCTCAAATTAAGAGTCAGGTGCATCTCTAATTCTATTTGACATGAAACACTCTCCTGGAAGGGTTAGGATGAATTAGTGTATTTAACTGAGTTTTATTTACTAAAATTTTATGCATAATAAACTGGAGGGAGGGAGCCAGCAGAAAAAAGCATTTTTTTCTTTACTTCCCAAGGACTGGGAAAGAAATGTCAGAATTAAGCAGTTGGGAAATTTGATTCAAATGAACAAGCTAGTTGTTAACAGATAAACACAGATCCAAAAATCAAGGACGCAGTTGGCAGCATGTCAAAATAAAGGTGCATCAAATTTTTAGTTCAGAACCTGGGCCCCTGCTCACCAACTGATTAAAGATGATTTGGTAACTACCACGCTCAGCTAATGCACAAAGGTAATGCTGTAAAATCCTACAGTGATAGACCAGTTGACTAGCAAATAGCAAAACAAGGTATGGCATATCTGAGGACTTTTTCACCAAATTACTCTGGTAAAGAGCCTCCCAGATGGGAAGACAAAAAGCACAATGTAGACCATATTAAATACTACGAATATTAACTATGTGCTACACAAAGAAGTCCACACTGTTTGAAAACACCTCACCTATTACCTAGTCAAGTAGTCTGGAAGCTCTCCTTTCTTTCAGACTTGTATTTGAAAAAGTAGCAATGTAAGACAGCTAAAATCAAGTTTTCAAATAACACCTTCAAAGTTTGACTTTGTATAATAGCCAATTGTGATGCACATGAGAACATGTATTCTGTATTTACAGACTTCAGGTGGATTTTGCATCAGAAGGATTTATATGGTAGAAAAACACATTTGAGAGAGATAATCTTGATATTTTCACCCTTGGGCTATTTGTCCAGCAAATATACAATCAGGGTGCCAGAGTGAGATGTCTTGTAAACTTTCTGCATTTGCCCATGCAGTGCAAAACTATCAGTATGCAGGATGAAACTTATTAATATCAATTCACACACATGATGTACTAATCCAAGCAGACACATGTAAAGACCACTCGTTTGCATTGCAAAGTCTGGCAAAGGAGAAAAATCGAATAACCCAAGATTAGGGTTTAACTTTAAACTTTCTCCCTGCAGGAGTTCCTTCCTGACAAACTTCCAAGCAATACAAGGCCAGCAGCTTTCTTTGGATGAAGAAGCAAAAGGCTGTTACATAGATCTCCTACTTGAGGCACTGGGGGAGGCAACTTAGCAGCTTCTGGTTGCAATTTTTTACCAACAGTGCGGCACCGGTAATAACTAGGGCTTCCCAGACACCAGACTTCTTCTGAAAGTCATTATACGGTTGATTGACATGACAAAGATTTGCTCCAAGTAATGAACTATTATACCCTGCTCTCCCTGGAATGTTCTTTCATCCCCTTTCCCCCCAGCTTGTCACAACCCAGCAACTTCTGTCACTTTCTGTTCTGAGCCATGCACCATCCAGAAGACTCTGGAGGGAAGAAGAAATTTGAGATTTTAACTCTACATGTGCCATATTGTTTGTGCTAGTCTTTAGCCCAGACCTAGAGAGGGCAACACTAACAGGGGCAAAGCCTTTTTCAAAGGTAGCAGCACAAGGCAACCAAACCCCACCCTGACTCTGAGCTGCAGTAGTTATCAGAGATGGCCTCAAGTGCACTGACACCTGACAAGAAGGATAATTCCTTCTTCTGCTTTCTGGCCATTCACTTGATGTGTGTGGACTCACAAAAAAACTCCTGCTCCTGTAGTACATCAGAAAGACAATACTAGTGCCACAGCAAATGACCAAGAGACAAAGCTATTGCCTCCAACCTCCCAGAAAATACTTAGCTTACGTGCAGTTATCTATTTCTTTCCAAACTTTATTTCTATTTATTTCCAAATCTATGACAAAAAAGGCTCCTTGAAGAATGACTAAAGCTCAGCACTAGGGTCATTACAAGCTATAACAGCAACACAAGTGGCACGAGTCATCTTTATGCAGGTTGTGTTTAAATAAAGTCCCTTTATTATCCAAGGCTAATGATGAAACCACTTTTCAAAGGTACAGTAAAATCTCTTCCCAAGATCATAAAACCCAATGTAAAAAATAACTATGCAGGTATAATGTTTAGCTTCTAATGCAGAACTTCTATATTTGATTGTTTTCCCCAGTATCTTTTAACACTCATGGAAATCGGTTATTCAAGCTTCTCCTACCGAACATGATCAAAGTCTATGGAGCTCAGCACGAATAGCATCTCCTTTTTTTTTTTTTTTTTTAATTTTAAAATTCTTGAGGATATCGAGAGTATTGCCAGCTGCTGAAGTACAGCAACTATTTCACACTGTTGTATATACAGTTATGCGCTATGAAAAAAAGAAGTGGTAATCACAAAAATAAAGTTGTTTCAATTTTAAGGGTCCATTACTACGCATGTAATAAACATGAGGGCTTTTTAAAAAAACATTTGCAGATACAGCGAAACTTTAAGACTGTTTTTCAAGGTCAGCGAGCAGCCTGCTGCTATTGCTTATTCTACAGCTGAAAAATCAGAATTTATACATCAGTAGGTGGAGAATTTGCTAGAAATGAAGAGAAACTTGCAGCAAAATTCCTTCTTCAAAATAGAATGGAGGCATATGAACAAGAATTCAGAAGGAACACTGTGCTGACAAACTTTCCTAATAAAACTACCAGCTCTTGACAATGAGCAATTTTGTTTAATTTCAGAGCTTAAAAGAGACAGACTCTAGCATCATGACATGATACTTTCACTTTTTAGCAGTGACCCTAACAAAAACTACTGGGGGAGCTCTGCATTGCCTGAAAACAAGAACAACAGCGGGCAGATCTGGCTACCAAGGCAGGACGTTAGGTGTTTTCCTCCTCCTTCCCAAATCTGTGGTACATACAATGGTCTCACTCCAGGTCTGCTACTGCATTTGTGGACTCCCTTTCTCATTTGATGCCTCAGTTGTTTCACCTTTTCTGCAACAATGGGAACACTGAAGAGTCCCCAGAACACATTTTTGCCTGGCATGTTTTTACCCACTGGAAAATTATCACTGAAAGATTTATGAGCCACAACTTGCCAAGTATTTATGGTCAAAACTCAAAGAGGGTATGAAATTTTGTGCTTACTGCTGAAAGGTTATTTTTGAAAATTGGCCATTATAAACATAGATCAAAAGTTAATGTAAATCAAGGGGAGATTATTTCTTCATGAAACTGGTCACGTAGCATAATGAGATAAAAAAATAAAATAATATATCTCATCTGGCTCTGAAATTTTCCCAATAGGATATATTCTTTATAATAGTATGAAATGAGGAATTCATAAGTAAATTAGATTTTTCCCTTCACCCAACAGAAAAACTCCTTCACGCTTTTATTTTCTTGCTCCAAAAATGCATGCTTATGATAGGCAATATGCAAGTTTTTCAATTTTTTGCTGATTTTAATATGTCATAGAATCATTAAATAAAATTGTTTAAGAGTGGCTGAATTTTAAGTATTATAGCTGTAAATAAAACCCAATTAACTCCTGCTATGTAGTCCATTACAAATCTGCTAGGCAATCAAAATTCAATTAGATTTAATCTGACAATGTTCAATAAACATGTCAAAATAATGTTTATAACGAATAGTTAGAAATCACCATCATTTGTCTACCAATGAAGATACTTATCTAAGGCAGAGTTATCAAAATGAAGAATTCATTGTCCAAATTAGACAATTATTTTGACTAATTCAAGCACTCGGTTTGTCTTCAGTTTGAAAATCTGGAAACCCTTTCACCACTTTTCATTAAGCATCAGTAAAATCTCTGATTAGGATGCTTTATAAATGACAGCTCTTCACTAGTCACTGGTATAATTACAGCTTATATAATTGTTAAGTAAGATTTCAGCAACATTATTTTAAGAAAGATTAAACTTGTGATGCTAGCCCCAAAGCATTCAATACAACTGCAAAGGACTTGAGTTGTAAGATAGCTGCATGGTCCATGTTTTCAAATCATGTTTAAAAATGTGGAAAAAAAGGTCTATAAATGTCTGTAAACTCTATGTGAAATGTTGTTATCGACCAAAACCACTGAAGAAACCTGAGAGCCTTCAATAACAAGGGCAACTGTAGGTCTGTCAAAAGCAGACTCATAGTCATAGACAACAGCAGCTTGTCAGTCCCACAGCCTGCATATCTCTAAACATTGAAGATTTTACCATATAGTCTTATTTCTGAGTGTAGACCACAATTAACTTCAGTGACATAACACAAATAACAACTTTTCGCATGGAGAAAAATTATGTTTAAAAATATTTCATACCTCAATTTCTAATTCTTCAGAGACAGTCTTAGTCCTTAAATTTATTTTCACTCACAATCAATTGAAAGCACAGATAATAGAATTCAAACACAAGTAATTAGTTACACAGTGTATCTGATAATTTGCTACTCTAATTACATATATGAAATTAGAATCAACCTTTAAGAAGTGAATATTATTAATAGAGTAACTGGTAGTCTATTCTGAGACAGTAATGATTTATGATATGTCAAACTTGGGATGTGAGAAATATGATAAATTTTTATACTTCTGATCTGTAACTTTATTTTCAGTAACAACTTCATCTCACCAAACTGAGGAATAGTCATATCACACAGCCTGTGATATGACAAGGGTACATCATTTGCTGTTTCTATTTTGTATTTCCCTTCTTCCATATACATATAGCAGATGGTAGCTGTTAACACATCAGCACTCATAACTAAATCAGACTCAATATCACATCTCACCAAAATTTTAAAATAATTTATTTGTGGAGTGATGCATTTTAGAGTCAGATGGTTGCACAGAAGTTCACGTCAAATTTAGTGAATTGTTCTGATCAAAAAAAGTTAGAATTTTCATTTAAAATGCTTTAAATGCAACAGCTATCTTGATTCTTTTTGTTTATTATTGTTATTTTATGATTCAATAGAAGTATTTTCTTTCCAGCAAAATGAAACGTTTTATCTAAATAAGCATGTTTCATGTAATGCTTTACTCATGTTTTCAAGAAAAATAGAGGCATTTTTAAGCTGGTTTTCCAACTCCCTGATTTAGTAATCAGTTACAAAACGGAACTTTCCATTCAGCTTTACTCATCATAAGAACATTTTCAGTAAACTTCAAGCTGTAAGACCTGAATGATAGCAAATTAGATAGAAAGTAATTGGCTACCCACAGGCACACAGAAATTGTTCTTCTACGCTACAAGTAGGATTAGCTAAAAGTAAAGCATCTCTGAGTTCAGGTCTACATTAAACCAGACCACTGCACACTTATATACACATTTATATACATTTATATATATTCATATGCATGAATGAAAAACAGTAATATCTGCAACAGATTTCTTTTTATTGAACCTCACTTTTTTAGCAATCAAAAATAATTCCAAAATCTCTTTAAATCTCTTTGCTATGTCAGATCAAGTCTGAAAAATTTATTTACCATAATGTGAAGAAGTGAATGGTAGGAAAGCAGTTTATCTTCTGCTTTTGGATAAACTGGCTACATTACTGACTCTAAATCCAGTGTTTCTCCACTAACTGAGGCAACCAGATCCCAAATGATAAATGTTTAAGTAATGCACCATTCAACGTCTGCCTGAAGCAGTTATCAAAATTTTCAGCAGGATCCTGTTAAGCCTCATGGCACCAAGTGGGTGTTACAAGATAAAAGCCTTCCTCACTGAAATCTAATAGGCTTGATTCTGATGTTGAATCTTTTAAAATGATCAAAAGAGTACTTAAAATCATACCTATTTCTTATCTGCTCTATACTCCAAGAAAATATTTCCACAACTTTTAAAAGGCTATAAAATGATTAAATGTTTCCTTTTAAATGTTTCCTTTCACCATAGCTTTCAGAAGAATGTCTCATTCTCCCAGCAAGTACCCAAACAGAAAAAAATTTTTTCTTCAAATTAACTCAGATTTGTATTACTCAGAAGGGTACTTTTCCTAATAGCTACAGCAGTTTTCCATAAGGTTCACTCTACTGTTGAAGGCTGAACATACTTTACAACTACAATCACACTCTTAATCACAGGAAATGTGAAGATGTAGGTCGTTAGAATCTCACCGACAAGAAAAAGCAAAATATAGATGCACAAACACAGTGTTTTACAAGGACAACATCCAATATTTTATATATTACTCTTTTGATGGACTTAAAGGAGTGTATGCCATTCACTGTCATACTATACCTAAACAAACTTAATTTTAATTACTTTTATTGGTCTATTTACAGGCATTGACTTTGTAACTTGACCATTATGCTCTGGCAGAGAGTCGGGAATGAAATTCTAGACTCCACTGAAACTTCAGACAAATAAACTTAATATTATACTACACACTAGGACTCCATTATTTTGTGTCTATCTATTACAAATATGATTTGTAAGCATATTACTGTTTCTTCAACAGCTATAACAAAATCTTTGGGTTTCCATTCAGATCAAAATCAAATACTGAACTTTTAAAAATGGTTTTGATACAAAGAGCCTTTTGTAAATACTTTCAGCTACGAATCAATCTATGGAGCAGGGAAAAAGGCAAGAACAATTTTCTTTGCTGTCAACAGAAGCCATAAAGAGATGTCCAGGGAAAAGAAAAGAAAAAATAGGGCAGATGTACATAGCACTTCCCCCCAGTGCCCTTTCAGACTCCATTTTAATTAAAGGTAGTTTTGGAACCACATGGTTTCTATGTATTTCTGAATGAATTTTATGGTCCTGCCTTGAAGCTGTCGACACTGTCAGCATACACAGAACTGCTTGCTAAATTCTACAGCTGCATGAATTACGTTTAATAAAAAGCTGTCCTTCCTTTGGTTTAGTTAGAAACCAGCTTCAACAAGATCCAACTGATATTCTCTACCTATTCTACAGTATAAATAATGTTTATTAAATAGTGGTGCTAAATATATTCCCATAATATTCATGTGACAATGTGCAAGTATGCTTAATAACCAGCAAGCATCTATTTAAGCATCAAGATGTGCTTATAACTATATATTTGAAAAACAAAAGTGACAAATAATATTCCAGTATTTTAAAAAAAAAAAGGAAAAGATGCCTAAGAAATCAGGGAATTCAGTTAGAATAAGGAATAGTATACAAATTCACCTAAAGGAGGATCTTGTGCGAACATGTCAGCTTGAAGTGCAACATATATTCTAAAAGCTAAAGTGATGTGAACAGTTAGGACATATACTAAGACCAATCAGTGTGATTTTGAACACATTTTTTGCATAAAATTAAAATTCCTTGCTGCTACTGAAAATGCCTCATGACTTCCTTAAAGCAATGCGGCAGGAATATAACCCTATGAGGCTGAATAACAAGTCTGTACCATGATCATAAGCCTATGATTACAAATTTACTACAACATCTATAACCCTTGTACTGCTATTGCTTATCTTGCTTGGTCAATAAAATTGAAAATAAAGAGAAAACCTTTAAAGACTAAAATGAAAAATAAAGAATAAATCTCAGTAACTCCCTTTATACTAAAAAAATGCTATGTATATGGTTCTATGCATATAATAAAATACACTAACTATTTGATTTTCCTTTTGCAATAATCTAACTTTCATAACTGTGAATTGATAATATTAAATTATAGAATAGAAACATAGAATAGTTAGGGCTGGAAAGGACCTTAAGATCATCTAGTTTCAACCCCCTGCCACAGGCAGGGACATATCCCACTAAACCATGTCACCCAAGGCTCTGTCCAACCTGGCCTTGAACGCTGCCAGGGACAGAGAACTCACAAATTCCTCAGGCAACCCATACCAGTGCCACACCATCCTCACAGTAAAGAACTTCTTTATTTATAATCTATACTTCCCCTGTTTAAGTTTGAACCCATTACACCTTGTTCTATCACTACAGTCCCTAATGAAGAGTCCCTCCCCAGCATCCCTATAGCCCCTCTTCAGATATTGGAAGGCTGCTATGAGGTCTCCACGCAGCCTTCTCTTCTCCAGGCTGAACAGCCCCAACTTTCTCATCCTATCTTCATACGGGAGGTGCTCCAGTCCCCTGATCATCCTTGTGGCCCTCCGCAGGACTTATTCCAACAGTTCCATGTCTTTTTGATGTGAAGGACAGCAGAACTATACACAATACTCCAAGTGAGGTCTCACGAGAGCAGAGGGGCAGGATCACCTCTCTTGACCTGCTGGCCATGCTCCTTTGGATGCAGCTCAGGATACGGTTGGCTTTCTGGGCTGCAAGCACACACTGCCGACTCATGTTCAGCTTCTCATCGACCAACACCCCCAAGTCCTTCTCCGCAGGGCTGCTCTCAGTCTCTTCTCCACCCAGCCTATAGCTCTGCCTGGGATTGCTCCAACCCAGGTGTAGGATGTTGCACTTGGCATGGTTAAACTTCGTAAGGTTGCATTAGCCCGCCTCACAAGTGTGTCAAGGTCCCTCTACATGGCATTCCTTCCCTCCAGCATATCAACCAAACCACCCAGCTTGGTGTCATCTGCAAACCTGCTGAGGGTGCACTCAATCCCACTGTCCATGTCACCTACAAAGATACTGAACAAGACCGGTCCCAACACCGATCCCTGAGGGACACCACTCATTACTGGTCTCCAGCTGGCCACTGAGCCATTGAGCACAACTGTTTGCGTGCGGCCATCCAGCAGTTCTTTATGCACCGAGTGGTCCATCTACCAAATTAATGTCTCTCCAATTTAGAGACAAAGATGCGTGTGCTTACAGCCCAAGAAAGCCTTGGCTGATATGTTTAGTGGGAGGTGTTCCCGCCCATGGCAGAGGGGGTGGAACCTAATGATCTCAAGGTCCTTCCCAATCCTAACTATTCTATGATTCTATGTTGCGCAGGACAGTGTTGAACACTTTGCACAAGTCCAGGTATCTGACATCAACTACTCTGCCCCTGTCCATATATACCTTTGTACGTCCTTGTATGTTCATATGTCCATATATACCTATACATGCCCTTATATACCTTCAAAGTACATAGTTAAAATTTGACTAGGCTTTTTTTGGCACACATGATAGTTACATAATTATGAGGGATGTCTGGCAGCTCGACTGTTCAGGTGGGATGTTACTGACCCGACAGAGAAACCTGCCATTGAAAGTGAGATAGATATAAAGTACCTCAGAGCATTCTGAGAAAACACAGAGCATTCTGATAAAGCCCATAACATTCAGTTGCCCCTTTAAAAATTTAAAACAATTTAGAATGAATTTATAAGCGCTTAAGTGCACCCAGTAAATTATGTGCTACAGGTATCTGGCAGTTACAGCTTAAACGATGCAAGTCAATTAAGAGAAAAAAATAAAGCAAAGCTAAAGTTGTATAATTTACGAGCACCTTTTAAACTAAAAAATCAGTGAGATAAAAGACCCCCCATATGGTTTTCCTTTTGAAAAGTTAGAAAACCTAACCAACCAAGCAACAAACAAGAGCCATTAGTGCTGCAATACGTAAAGATACCGAAAAGGATTGGCAGGTTTTCAAAATGTTTCTGGCTGTGTGCAGCGTAATGTCTTTTGACTGTATCTCGACAGGTATAAGTTAGAACTTAAAAAACAGTAATGCCATCAACTTTTGGAAGACATGCTGTGTTTTGTTCTTTGAAAGGAAACTGACCTTTTTTAAAGTATTTTTGAAACAGACTGGAAAGTCTTGCTGCTGGTGACTTCTACCATCAACTACATAATCTCAGACCCATGCTGATGCAAAGCTCATAAAATGCAATGTTGAATGAGAAAGATTTTCATTCTGAAAATCTCTTTCAAACTTAAGTAAAAAAAACATATTGTATTTTAAGGAAAATGGACATTATTTAAACAGTAACTCACAAAAAAAACATAGCAGGATTTATTATCAGTTAGTTACAAGGCTGCTAATCCTCCTTTGGAAAACCTAAAAAACCATCTGAAAGTGATGCTGATTTGTAACATTCTGTCCATGTCTCTGACCTTTAGTATTTTTAGTACCAATGCTAGTATCTCAGTGAGGTTTTTAACTACTACTGTATTTTAAAACCTCATTTACTAAAGGAGCACAAAGATTTTCTCATGGAAACAAAGTGTTTCTTCTGAACATATGACCTCTTATGAGCAGTTTCTTCTCTGATTTACTGCAAAATAATTTTCACAGCATCAGTTTAATTGTAACTGCACAGAAATAGAAGATTATGCTTTCAGGAAAAGAAAATAAATGGAAGAAAGTAAGCTTTGCATAGGTGTGACATGCTTCAGGACAGCCTTAGTTTTAGCATTTGTGTTTAAATATTTAATATAAAAATTACAGCAAGAGAGTTGGCACATTCTTAATGTTAACTTTAAAGTCCATGCTACAAGTACATTAGGAAAAATGCAGACATGCACTGTAGACATGTGGACATATCTTGTATTTGCAGACCACCACAGATCCTCTCAGTCTTTCTTGTGCTTTCATGGCTGAAGAAGGGGCAACCACTGTAAAATGGTATCAGCTTATATTCAGCTGAGAGGGAACAAAATCCCTTTAGAATAAAGCTAGACAGAAATCCAGAAGCTTCCTGTTTTGCAAAGGTTTGTGAAGGTGACAGCTAAGTGGAGGAAAAAGTATGTTTTGTACTGTTGTTTATACAGACCACTAGAGATTTTGCATCATTTTTTTATAAGACCATTATTTTTCATTGTTTTTTACTCATTGGCTGCTTTAGATTCACTATACCTCAGTTTTATGTATGCATGTAGATGATAGACCTACAATATCTACCTACATTTTCCCAAGCTTACTTATACCCAAGATCTCCTCATCCTATACTTACAAGTTGAATATTTTTGTTAAAAGGAACAGCAACATTTCTGTCCTTGTAAGCTGCTTTGTTGCAATAATTTTTTCTCAAGTAATTTCTCCAACTAGTCAAGATCTTTTAAAACTGCAATTGTGCAACCAAACCTGCTTAGGTTCCCTCTCAGCTTCTGACTTTCATTATATTTAACAGGCACATGTTCTATTCCATCTTCCAATAGCAAAAATCTGTAATTCTATCAGAACCAGAGCACAACCATAAGGATCACAGAATCATAAGACTGATAGAATGGTTTGGGCTGGGAGGGATCATAAAGATCATCTAGTTGCAACCCCCTTGCCACACCTTCCACTAGACCAGGCTGCTCAAAGCCCCATCCAACCTGGCCTTAAACACTGCCAGGGATGCAGCATTCACAACTTCTCTGGGCAGCCTGTCCACACACACCTTGGTATTTCGATTAGGAGCCACAGCGCATCACTGTGTGCACAGTTGCACATGCCACAGTAGTTTCACCTATACTATGAGTTATTAGTTTATGTGAATGTGATTTATAAGCTTTTAAACTGAAGAGCGTATCTTGACACTCTCAGCCACAGCGGAAATGATCTGTAACTAAAACTCTACAAAAGCACAGCCTCACAAATTGTAAACCAATAGTAGCAACAGCTTCAGAAATATTTAGACCAGGAATAAGGGAGAAAAATAAAATAGCTTATTCTCATGCAAAGGAAAGTAGCAAACATAAGAAAGGGGTCAGCATATCTCTTGAGAAAAACATGCATGCTTATTCCACTCCTAAACCCATTTGTTAAGTCTAAATGTTTCAACACCGCTATGCTCTTAAGAGTAAGAAACCATGATGCTGCCACTGGACAGGCTATGGACATTCTCTTTGTTCAGGAGGACACATATTGAGCGACATGTTTTTCCACACACAGCCCTGAATTTCCAGAGAAATTCTGTGGAATTTTAATATATTTGACCCCCACAAAATTCTGGTAACTTGCTGTTTGCTTCTTGTTGCTGTTTTCCTTCCTTCAGGTAGTCTAATTGTAGCTCAGTAATTCACTACGGGTTCAAGCATTTATGTTCCTGTTGTTATATTTTCACAGGCATGGAACTTAATTGTTCTTCCAAATTATCCAAATGAAAGCTACAACCATGGAAGTGAAGTAAAAGAGAAGAAAAGAACTCTGCAGGCTGGCACCGGTTATCTTTTCACTTTTATTTTTAAATATGACCTTGCCTTTTTTCCTTTGTTTTGGTTTTTTTTTGGCTCATCTCTGTCTTAGCATATTGTCTTGTCAGCGCATGAAGTACAGATGATTCTGTATGAAATCTGCATGTGAGGAATACATGTTCAGAAATATTCCAGATCTGTAAGACTGATGTCATTTTTATGATTTTAATAATCATGTTTTATGGACTTGCACATTTGTGAAGAAACTAATTAACTTTTAAATGTAGCGTCTCCTTGGGGGAAAAAATGTGTGAGACACTGAAAAAATACCATATGATTCAGAGCTCCCAACCATGATGGAATGGTGCTGAAATTAATGAAAGTGAAGACAAACAACATTCGTGTTGCAGCAACATTAAGTGAGATTTGGATTTAATTCTGATCATGTATTTTAAAGATTCTCAAAGTCTATTCCTCAATCCTATGAATGACTAGTTCTTTTTAGGAAAGGCAAACTTCTTTCCTTAAAAGTTCTGGACTGAAGAATCCACTAAACAGAATGTGGATAGAGTCACAAGACAACACGCCATCAACGCTCTGAAGGAAAAAAAACTAATCAAGTTTAAATATCATTTTCTATCACATTTCATTCACTACAGATCTAGGTGCTAAAAATTTAGTGTACTGACAGCACATATTACTAAAAATTTAGTTATACATATAAAAATAAAAGGCTCTTTCTATTGGCCACTTAGATCATGGGTCTCACTTTGAAAAACCTGTTCTGCTGGGGCTTGAGATGGGGTCCACCTCTCAGAGAAAGGGAAGAACATCTTTAGTCACAGGCTTGTCAAGCAGGTGAAGAAGGCTTTGAATTAAGTTGCTTGGGGGTGGGGGGGAACCTTAATCCGTCCCACTCCTACCAGTTAAATACTGGTGCCAGTAGGGGACATCCAGAGCCTGGAAATGGATCACAGGTCAGCAAAAGACAATTAAAAGACAAATATGGAATTAAGTGATTTATTCCTTGTATGACCAAAACCTTTGTATATATGTATGTTTTGTTTTATTGCTGTTTTAGAGACATGACTGTAAATATCTCTTTAAACATTGCTGTAAAACGTTAGAGCCTCCTGGATACAGTGACCTTGGTGGGAGTTTGAGGAGATGCAAACTGCAGGTGTTCCTGGATACAAAGACCTTGACGGGAAGTTTTGTGAAGTTACAAACTGCAGATGTTCCTTTTATTCTTTTATTTATGAAAAATAGTAGAAGACTCCCGTATCTATGAAGATTGCAGTTCCCAGGAACTACAGCAAAGGACGGTTAAGAAGGGGGAGAGAAGGGGGGAACCAACAAGAGACATGCGCAAAGGAAAGAGGAAGACTCTTCATCCTGAGATCCCTGCCCAAGACCACCAGGAGGCAGTGCGCATGCGCGAATTTTAATATGAAGTGAGAGACAATTTACATTTTTACACCCCCTCATAGTATATGTATGAGAAAGGAGAAAAAAGTGGGGAGTGTGTGTTATGGGGTGTGCGCACTGGCGGAGCAGAGACTCCCCCTTGCACCCAGTGCTGTTTGCTTACCTTTATTCACTTATTCACTTAATAAATTTAATTTGGCATTTTTACCCATTTTTGCGCAATTCATTTATCACATTCATGACAAACAGCAAATCTGTAATATCCCTTTACAATTAAGGATGACCATTTGTTGCAGGCACACTTCCTCTTTTCATTAACAGCCACCAATCTCTTTGAAAAATTTGAAATCTGTGGCCTGCTCTTTAATTTACTAAAGCATTCTGAAATTAGATTTATAATAGAGAATTGCTACAGGACTTTCATATGTTAAGTTTTCTGACACGTTCTGTTATTCAAGGTCATTCCTACAATAATATTTTCCTTGTGGGCAGGCACAGGTGCCCACTTTCACCGTTGAGAAAAATCCTCCTTTTCTGGCATTAGCGTTAACAAGTATCATGAAGTGTAAAGAGATGCTTGGCAAAACTGTCACAATGCATGACCTTTCTGTAGCTGAGATAGCTATTGCAGTATTTCTCTAGATTCCCATCTAAAACATGTTTATTTAGCACCTATTAGAAATGGGCTACATGCCATCTTCACAGATGGCTGTAAGTGTTCGGTGCTAAACTATTATGTAGCTTAAGAAATGCGAGAGTTTAGGGCAGGGTTTCTTATACAAGAGCATTCACATGTTGTCATGTTTAAGTTATCTGCCATTGTAATTCTGCTGTGAGCTTTATTAACCTTCAAAGCATGAAACTGTATTTTGCAGACAGGTAAAGGAATACTTGTTACGGTGACCTACAAGGAAAGAACATGAAATTCAAATGCCTTGAGTATTGTCTGCATACAGCTCACTTGCCTTCCAAGGGTTTCAAAAGTAAATACTATCTTCCTTTACAGATGTGAAAAACAAGTTGAATGATATTTCCAAACAGGTAATGCAATGTACTGTAAATCTTGGAACTAGGAATCAGGAGACCTTGACACATTGTACTGTTTACATCCTGTTCTAGAGGCAGAGATTTATCTCAGTTTCCAGCTGATTGGCATGCAATTTGGATGCTGCAAAGAATTAAGACTTTTTACTTTTCCAGCAGCTGCTTGTCTAACCATGTCTGTTTGCAGAAAACAATTCACATTAATACTTCCTGAGACTTCTAAGCATCATTTTTCTAAGTCTCCCATGAACACAACTGTATGCTGACAGGTACTGAGTAGGATTGGCAAAATGGGAAAATATCCTGCCTAGTTTAGTTATACTAAAATAATGTAGAATTTGAGTTCACCTGGATATAAAGCCCAATTTAATTTCTAAGATTACAAATGTATTTAAAAAAATATTTCTACTAATGGCAAAACATGTAATGAGACATTTTTAAAGCTTATATAGTTAGAAGCATGTATTAGAAGACAGAAAAGAAAGCTAGGAAGGTACATTGTTTATAGGAAGAGTTTGCCTCCACTGTAAAATTAGATAACAAGGTTTATAAAGCCAGTAATTTGACATAAGAAGATTCCAAACAACACAATTTTGAACATTACTATTTTTAATTTCAATAATTGCCTTATGTAAAAAAAAATATAAAAGAAGTATATTCATATTCCTCTGCTTGTTACTGACATACTTAGTGAAGAAACAAAGAAACTGTGATTATATTTGTGCCTCCCTATCCCTATCTGCAAAATTGAGACAGTAATGCTGGCCTCCCCAGGAAAGTGCTTCTTGACAGTAGTTTGAAATGCAGTGTGCCAGAGTAAAGTATTACAAACATATCATGAAAAGTGTGTAAAATAGTACGGGGGCTCGCTTTGTCCAACACAACTGCCAAACAATGGAAAACCAGAAGATCAATTTCCATTTGCGCTGTTAGCTTTTTTAAAAAACCAAAACATTTAGACAGCGCTCCACTGAATTCTTGTTTGCCAATTTAGAATACGCCTGTCTTAGGAAAAAGGACTTTGTCCATGCTCTGATTCATGGACTCAAAACAATGATGGTTTGACTTTGATTCTAGTGATGTTTGATGAAAAAAATAAATACTTCCTTAGGATAGTATGAAGTCAGACCTCAAGGCTATACTGAATGACTGGAAGATACTGTAGGATATATTCATAGATTTTACAATATCTCACAGCAACTCCCCTATAATTAAGGAATGCTGTACTTTTTCATGGTTAGAGATATCATTCACCATTTTTACATATGCCACCAAAATTTAAGATAAAAAAAAATTTGGAAAGATCGTAACTGGTCTTTTGTCACTTCCTCCAGTCTGTTTGTGCACTATTTGTGAACTTATCAAGATTCCCATGCATGAATTTGTAATAATAATGGGCCAATTAACTTATGCAAGAAATTCCTGCTTGGTAACAGGGTCAGCAAAATATTAAAAGTCAAAACTTGAGCAGAAATAACAGCTTCGGGTCTGTAATGGTATAAGCACAGCTTTTAGTCTCCCCAGAATTATAGTTGAAGATTCTTTAAAGAACAGAAACCAAGCAATATTTTTAAGATGCAAGTTTTCGTAACTATTTTCATCAGCAAACTAATTTACTAAAAATATATATATAAATTATGTTTAAAATGTTTTATGTAACTCAGACAGCTTCTTACTGAAGTTTAAATGTTTTGATAATGCTCTGGAGCCAGTATTGAAAATAGTGTAAAAGCAAAAAGTACATCTCTGTTTAGTCATGATTTCATGTGCTTAAACGAGTATCATCTTTTTAACACCCAAAACCCATAGTACTGTTTGTCATATCAACTACTAGTCCTTGACCCAAACCCTTTAATAAATTACCATTCAATTTAAGAAAGGTAAACAATAACAGTTTCTCAGTAATTTTTTTCCTACAAGTATACCATAATTAATGTTGCAATTTATACATCTCAAGAGAAAATGATAGTTTGACGACAACTCTGTCTTTTTGTCTCCTCAGATACTAAGAGAAGATTCTGATATACATGAGAGGATCTGGACATGACTGTGTAATTTTACTTGTCTTTTAGAAAAGCAATGCATTTGTCACTGCTCCAAGTGGGCGCTTTTTAAAGCTTCTCTGAAATTCATGCACAAAATGTCTCACATGGTAACTTTAAAATTTTCTGCATGCTTATCTGTTTCTCTTCCTTAGCATGTGATTTTCAGCTTCACTTCCTGAAGGCTGAACTGACAGCTCACTCAAAAAGTTCTGCGCCCTTTTGCCCCAAAGTCTATCCTCATGATATTGCTAACAAAATACATTTCTACTATCCATATAATACTATAAAAACTTGAAGTGACACTGCAGAAGAGTAGAAGGAGTTCTTGTGCCCTACTTGATTCCTGTTTCCAGTCATCTGATTTCCTTTGAGAACTTAATCTCATTGTAGCTGCAACATAATCCAATACTGAAAAACTGAAATTTCCTCCTCTTCACTTTCCTTTCTTCTCTTTCTCTAAATGTATTTTGCCAATACCAGTTTTTACCATTAGTTTCCTAAACTCTGCAAACCAGACACTAATACTAACTGGACTGCTACCACTAGTCTCAACTGCTTATTTTAGTGATGGTTTTCATCTTGGCATGAGTAATCCATTACCATTGCTGGAATGAAAGCAAAGCTTTAATACAGCCAATGATACGAATAACGCAGAAAAATTAACCCTAAATGATTATCAGCATATAAAAACGTATGCAATGGGCTTGTACTTTGGAGTTTATAAATAACTTTTATATTTTAAATCAGAAGTAAAATCAACTGCCTCCCTTTTTCCACCTTAGGTAGAAAACATTTCTTAGATTCAAGGCAGCAAAAGGCCTTGATGATTGAAGTTTCTACCATATTCAACCAGAAACTGAATGCAAATAATTTTATTTTCCAAGAGAGTGTATGAACATATTTAAACTGATAATTATTAATATTCATCTACAATTTGTTGTAGGCAGAGGAAATATATGAACACTCTCTTAAAGAAATGAGGATGAGAAAGAGCACACTGTCAGGCTATTGCCAGTATTTGTGAAAAACGGGGACATGTCAGCAAAGTCCAGCCAATACTTCCTTTCAGAATGGCAACTTGAACTAAGTGACACGTTATTAGTACTTCAGTGGTGCTTTAAGTACTTCAGTGGTGCTTTAAGTATTTCAGTGGCATCAGAGGATGTCCTAATAGCATATTTTCAATATTGCAAAAAACTCTCAAGGCAAAGCAACCTCTCACATAAAATGAAAATTCCTCTCTTTCCAGGGAGACCTGTACATGGTTTGGAGAATGGAACAGGAAAACGAATGGGTCTTCTAACAATAACTTCTTAGATGATTTATTCTGAAGGTTTTCAGGCAAGTTCTCAAACTTCAGCAGTGACTGAATTGAGCTGATGTCAAAAAGCCTGTACTGCATGTTAGAATAACTTACATTTGCCTTAACTGTTCGAACTTTCTCGTCATTAATCTGCACTGTCTAAAATCTCAGTTAACAGCTGCCCTCTACCACTTATGGAGCTGCAGTCCAAAAACACTTCTTGAGAACTGTTGTGTAAATGTAATGCATTGCTACAAAATAATTGGCTTAATTGGGATATGCTGAACTGGGACTGCCATTTTATTGAGAAGTCCCAGGAGACTGATTCAGCTACCAATATAGAATAGCAGTAAGCGTTATTGAAACAGGACACTACTAGCATGAAATCAGTGTAATGGGGATGACTTTTGGATAGCATTAAGTTGCTTAATGAAGTCATAAATAGAACTCAATTGTTAATACTTATCCATTAATACACAAATTGCCAAATATATGTAGGTAACATTCAAGAACAGCTGGCTTCAGGAGACATCAAACCAAACATTTTCACAAAACGATCACAAATACAAGATGATTTCAGTCACTAGCAATCTGTTAACCAAAATAACTCTCCTATCATTACAAGTTGCTGTCTAATTGAAAGCACTAAACAAGATACCTACTTAAAACTTCTGAAGACAGGTGTGATTTAATGGAATTGTACAAAGTAGAATCTACAGAATACAAGTGCATGCACACATATATGTTCAAATGCAAACCTTATCCAAACATGCAAGCATCTACAATCAAAGTAGAAAACCACATATCTTACACTTCTTATGCCCCACGCACACTTCACTCTCTGAAATTATTGCTCGTTATTTTTTAAAAAGGTAAAATCATCCCCTGATGTCTAACGTCAGACATAACTGAATCAGTGAAGTGCTGCAACACAAAATACAGTATTAGCACTTCTAAAACAAATGCCATATTTGTCTATAACCTACATTATTACTTTTCAATGGTATTGTTGCCACAGAACAATGCATGAATAATCCTGCAGCTTCCATCCTTTCATCATCTCCAGTCAACTGAGTCATTCTGACCTTGGAATAAATGAAGCTTGCTCTGTGAGCCAAATCATTGATCAATCTTGCCCTGTCATTCTCTTTTTTCTTCAGTAACAAACCAAACCAAATCAGTTTGGTAAAATACACCCAAGAGGAAATCATAAGCATCAAAATGAAAGACTTATAAAAAATAAGAAATTCTACATAGCAAAATAAGATCTAGTACAGATACATATTTTCATATTTCCATTTTCCAGTGTACCATAATAAGCATTTAAGCATTTCAAGAATATTTTCATGCTAACTGCTGCAAGATCAAGTTTATCTGGGATGGTTCACATGAGGGTTTAACAAAGAAATCCTTTTTTTTTTTTTTTTAAATATATAATGCCATCTCATCCCACCCAATGATTTTCATACAATTGAAGCTACAGGCTTATGTTGGAATTTGTTTTACATTTGCTCTAACTAAACCCAATTTTTACTAACTCCACAATTATTTTCCTTATTACTACTAAAAAAGAGAAAAAGAGAGTTAGCTGTGCATTTTATTTTCCAGAAACAACAACAAAGAATTTAAGGTCCTTTTCCTTAGAGGAATCATAATATAGATTTCATATAGGACAACAACAAAGACAGATGCAAATACTGAAAGGGAACAAAATGTTGGTGCTGATGCTCACAAAAAACTTGACAAAAATTCATGCAGACACCTCAGGCATCAGCCCATTTTGAGGCGGTTTGCTCCTCTGTTCCATTCTTCCACCCCACCAAAAGGAATAATTTGCTTTGAACTCACCTTTAAAATTCAGATTAATGGGAAATCAAAGTAAGAGAATAATTTGTGAAATGTCTATCTCTAATACAAATCTTGGTTAGGGAGATCAAGGGAAGAAGTAGATGAATGTGTGCTCTTTGAAAGCGTGGATAAGGAGACTAGTCTGTAAATCTGAGATCAAAAGAGAAAGCTGGGAGATACCTCTAAGACAGAGACCAGTCTTTATCCAAAGTGCAAATTTTCCTCCTGAATATAAATTTGAAATAGTTTTGTTAATTTGGGATCAACTGAAATCACTGAAATCTAATGCTGCAGATTAACAGGAAGACCACCTGTAAATGAGAAAGAAATTCTTCAGCCAGTAAAATAATCTTTTAGCACTCTACTGGCACTCTACTGTCATGTAGAATGGGAAAAGAGAAAGAAATTTAGCTGTCTACAGATAACTTCTAGAGTGGTACGGCTAGCAGGCACATTAGGTTAATATACAATCATAGTACCTTCCCCTCTGTCTCATATCTAGTCTGAAAACTGGGAGAATAAATTTGGGAAATTATTTTTGCTGTGCCTTTATAAACTACCCTTCCCATATTCTCTGTATTTCCTTAATACACAATTAAGGAAGTATAAAAATAATGAAATTCTCTACTGGAATATTTTGGCTATGTCTCATGAAACATAAAAATTTAGTTCCTTTGATAGTCTTACTAGCAGTTATTAATATATTAGTTTTTCCACTGATGATCTGTTTAGCAAAAAAAGTATGTATTAGACTATGGTGCTCAAATGGAAAGGATTTATAGTCCCTTCTTGAGAATGTATACTTCACAAGATTGAGGCAAAACACTTTGTAAATAGTGATTCAAAAACCCCGACCAAACAACGGTGTTCTCATGCCTAGCAAATATATAATTAGAAGAAATTTGCATGCATTCATTTCCTCTCTGAAATTTCAAAATAACACTGCACATACATGCCTGCTGTTGGAGGCTATACAAAATGACAGCCCTGACAGAGAAACTACCAGTGACCGATATGCTTCCTATTAACTTCCTTACATTCTTTCTCCAAGAATTCACTACTGACCACAAGGCACTGATCAAGAAATTTGGCCTGGACTGTCTTCATGATATGTACAAGCTCCAAATCCAGTCAAAACAAGGAGGCATCAGAGCAAACAGCAACTTTGGAGCTTGCGGGGGAAAACTCCACTACTTGTTGGGATTTAATATCAAGTATTTTTTGAAGAAGCCCGCTTCACAGAAGTCCAAGTCCACTGCTGCTGATCAAATGAAATATGCATTTCTGTATTTGGGGTGGCCGTTCAAATCAGACAGTTCATCAAGGGTCAACTGTCACTAAGCAGGATTATGAAGGAAATAATAAGAGGGTGCAGCTTCATTATTCTGTGTTACAGGAGAAAGAAATCAGGATGGAGATATACAGGGGGAAATTTATTCTGTGCTATTGTGCCAAGAGAGAAAGCGTATCAGGCAATTTCATAGGAAATCAGTCCCAGTGCACCATTTAATAGATTAGAAGCCTTTGTGTAAAACAGCATTCAATCTACTCTGGGTGTCAGGCTTAAAATCGAACAGGCAATTACACACATCTATTCAGAAATAAATTATTCCAATTGCTTGAAAGTACCTATAAGAAAGTATGCTTCATGGAATTCAAAGGAATTAATAAAAACCAAGAGATTAATGGAAACTTCAGAAAAACTAGAAAACTTATTCCTTGCTGTGAATTTGTACAGTGACCAGTTCATCTTTCCGCTTGAGCTAGTTGATCAGACAGTAAGTATAATTTAGAATTAAATAACGGGAGTTGTATCAGGTCACTATCAATTTTAACTTAAACAGAAAAATATATTAAAATGTAGAATTTTAAAAATCTTTTAATCAACATATGGCCAACACAAACATAATTATACCAGAAATTTTCTTTTAGCTTTGTGACTGCTAAAAGGACACTTGACTCCATGCCATGAAGGTACAATGGGTGAAAAGGAATTGCACATGGTCATACCAGACCTCCAGCTGTCATTAATGGTGAAGGCTTCTCGTCAAACAACATTTTCAAAGCCTATCTGCCTTAAAAGGTTAGGAAGAATGCTTTCCAAGTAATTTCATCTAGTGGTGGGCTTTTCTAGAAGTGCTATTTAATTACCCCCAAGAAGGAGTGACAAAAGTGTTGTTTTTCTTTTTAATGTGTTTTGGTGGTTTTCTTTTTTGGTTTTGTTTTTTGTTTTAAGTCACAACAACAAAAGGGAGAGGTAATCACTCTGGTCTCTTAAAATAGAGAACAGTTGCTGTGCTTTGGGCAGAGCTCCACTGTTGCTTTTGTAAATGTACTAATGAGACATTGTCATACGGGTGCCAACCTGGCATTAGCAGTCACTATAAATTTACTGCAAGAACACTGCTGTTTGTAATTAGCTCTTCATTACACAATCAGGCTGATTTAGAGAAGCTCTCATATGATTTGCTCAGCAAATGAAGCAATATAATTACACCTCACTTGAAATCAACAAATTAGACTGCTCTTTGCAATTGGCTGTATTATGTTCTGTTAGCATTCTAGCAATTGCAGGCCTGTTGTGGCCTTTAGCACTTAAATAAAGTAATCATAATTAAAGTACTGAATATTTTTGAATTTGCAAGATCAGCTACATAATAGTCACAATTCTTTGCAATTAAAAAGGAAGCCAAGATTTATGCACCCCAATCTCTCCATAAGATTAAGTTGCAACATTGATAACACCTAACAATACATATAGAAATCAGCTAAAAATTGCTGTAAGAGGATAGTCAATGGGGCTAATGTTTGCTACATTGTGATTTATTTCACAGCACTGGAGACTTAAGTCTATTGAGATCAAGAGGAGTAGGGGGCTATTAGCTATGTCTTTGGTTTTGCACATCTATAAAAGTGAAAATAAATCTGCACTTTCTGCATTTTACAAAACATTTCTGAGATGTTTCTCTTTTCTAGGTACACTGTTCCATGCCAATCTCTTGGCTAAGTAAAAGCACAGAGGAATAATCCAACTGTTTGAATATAGCAAAGAAATTTAAATAGAGTGGTTAATCAACAGTTCTTTTCTTACATGATCACTTGGGGCCAGGCTGTAAAAGGATATAGGAAAATGCAGTACTGAATGTACATCCAATCATTTATAATAAAGACTAACTTCAAGAAGTAAACACATAAACCAAACCTTAGAAATAGGAGACAGATAAGATTGTGAGGTAAAAAAAACAACAACACAAAACCTTTGCACACAGTCTGCTTAGGAAGAACATGCACTATGCTACTCTAACTGACCAGATAAAAGTACAAATATCTTGAAGATACTATACTGGCTGACACTGAAAAGGCAAACACCATAACAAGTCCAATTATTTGCTATTATGAGCCAGCCTGATATACTCGCAATAGCAAGGTGGGATAATAAGCTTTTAAACTTTGTTTTGGCAAGACTTTTAACAAAGTACCCTCTTTTACATACCAGGGTTACTAAATCCTGCGACTTTGGGATTCTATTGGCTTGCCAGAAGAGATTTCAAGGGGCTAATACTTAAAGACCATATGCATATAGACCTTATTTGAAAAAAATCCCAAAATAAATTAGGAAGATGGACAGCCAGTTGAGTTGCTGAGCAGCACTAACCCATTCATTTTTCATGAGGATTAAAGACCATGGTAAGTCACGTACCAGCATAACTGGACAGCTCTAATTCTCTCAATATTTGGCAACTCAGCATCCAACACTGCAGTGAAATTACCTTTTTTTTTTTTTTGTCAGACAGTAAATATGGACAGATATTTCAGATCTGATGAGGGAAAAATAGTACTAAGCTACAAATTAAATGATGACCAGGACTGTATCAATGACTGTGATATGCTAATGGAGATATTAAGATTTGTGTGTAGAAAACATTATAAAATCAGCAATGACTTCATTACCAATGCAATTTATCTAAAGTTTAGGTCAGGATACAATTTCAAAGGCCTATATTTTTTGTATCATGAATAAGGGCTATGTGGTAGTGCACAGTAAAGAAAATTACATGAAGAAAGACAAAGTTTTAGTTGATCCTGAACAATACTCGAGTTACACTTTGCATAATTTATTGCAACTGCCACACAGATTTTTCAATTCCCTACATTCTACATTTTTTCAGAAGATTGAAATAAGATAGTCAACAAAAAATTACATCAGTAAGAGAGTATTAAGAGGAACATCTTATTCTTAATAAAGTGCTAATACACTGCCCTAAAAAGCACCACTGAAGCACTGAGGAATTTTGGGGTTTGGCAGTATTTGCTCTTTTTTGAAACAAACTGCGCTTCAGTCTTAAGTAAAGATACAATAAACTAGAAAAAGAGAAAGAAGGTCACTTGGTCATTCAGCAAGACATCAAAGCCCGTTTAAAATAAGGTTATACTTTAAGTCAATTCCAAATGACTAAAAAACCCTCATAGCTAGAAATCTGAGTATCCTACCTCAAGCAGGTAGGACAAAAAAAGATGTTGAGGGACAGATTGCAAAGGTATGTGCCTAATAACGAGTATTTTATCAAAGAGAGAAGCTTGCCAAAAAGATTGCTGTATAAAACCAATCAGATAGGATAACAGCAGAAATCTACGCAAGTTATGTGGCATCTGCATCCACTGCAGAACAGTTTGCAGTGATTTTCACATTACAACTTCTATTTATCACAGATATGGTGGAAGATCTGCCTCAAAATTAATCATTAGTAGAAGCAGCTGTAAACAAGCTTATAGTATGATCAGTATCAGAATGTCAAAAACAGAGGCTATTCCTCTTGGAGGTTGAGGGAAACCTCCCATGAAATGGATGAAATACAACTGCAGTACATAACTATCACTTAGCATTTTGACACTAGCGAAACAGTAGGTGTCAAATATAGCCTCAGTATTTAAAAATGTGTTTACAGCACCTGTGAAACAAGCTCCAAATGTCTGACACCAGTATCAAGAAAACTGACATCAAGTGCAAAAAAACCTACCGAATTTGTGCACTTATGGATAATATATCATCCTACATGATCTGTGGGATTTTTACCAAACACAAAAAGAGAAAGCAACTGAAATGCTAGGGAGGGAAAACTAATTTCATGAAAGGATTACCACCTAATCACAAGAGTAATGGTAAGCAAATTGCTAGTTTTCATATCAGAGGTAAGCGAACACTGGAATTCCAAAGGCCTGCTTTAGAACTGCTTTTCATCTTATTCATGTAAGATTCAGAAAAGAGTTACTCATGAAATGACAATTTTTTGCTGACAAAAAGGCTATTAAAAAAGACTAAATTATTCCATCAGTTATTGGATGGCAGATGACTTTCACTGTAGACAAAACTCACACGGGAAAGAAACAGCTAACTTCAAATATGTGATGGACTGAGCTGACAACCACGTCTATGCAGAAAAAAATATTGATACTAAATATAAATAGACATGTCAGTGGAAATGACAGCTTAATGTTTACTAGCAATCAAAACAAGAAATAGAATGCAAAGAAAAATCTAAAACCTCTTCATGCCAGTCAAATCCGTTGTGTGCCTGGATCTTTGTTATTATTCGCAGCACTCTTTCTACCATGACCCAAGATATAGGACAGGTAGAAACAGTGAAAGAAAAAGCAATAGAGATGGTAGGAAAATATATTTCTGAACAAGGAAGGGCAGACAAGTTTAAGAATCTTCAGTGTAGAAAGCTGACTGAAGACTGACAATAACCTTTATGCATGAAACCATGAATGTTGCAGGAAAGGCAGAGAGATAACCTTGCTTTCATTTACTGATTTGTCCAATACAAGAACAAACAAGTATCAAAGCAAATACAGATGAACTGAACAGGTACTTGTTCTAAGCATGCATTTAAAAACAGAACTTGGTCCCATAAAGTATTCTTCAAAAGAATTACACAAGTTCCTGGGAGGAAAAGCCGCTAAGTTCTAAAAAGAAAGATGCCAGTACTGCCTGAGTTACTAAACCACAGATTGCGGAAAATCTGCAATAAAGTGCTATTACACTGCCCAGGCAAAAAGCAAACATTTGACAGCATTTTAAAAACCCAATATGAAAGAGAATCAACTTTACACCTCTGTAAGACTATGTTTTCTTTAAAGCCCATCTGTAATAATAATGAATTCCTGATGAAATTTGCCTTAAAAAGTTCTTAGACATTTCATACAAGCATTGGGCTACTAAAGGTGGTTTATAGAAGTACAGTCTAGAACCTTTTGCAAGCAAACATCAGATCAGTAATACACCAGAACACCTGCAGGGAAAAACATTCAGCTGGGGTTAGGTAATCCAACCAGACCTGGTAATTCTTAAACTTGCTTATCTGAGATTTACAAAAAGCTATAAAAAAATTTCAACTGAAGGCAGAGGGGTTGTTAATTTCCCTGTCAACTAAAGCCCAAAGTACACAGATTAACAGAGACGATGAAATACATTAAAATCAACTAAGATGAGATAATAGGCTTCTTTAATGTATACTTAGATATATATAAGCAGCTGCAAAAATAAAATCACTATGAAGACCAATAAAAATATTACTACTCACACAACCAAAAATACTTTTAAAAACAGTAAAAAAGTATTTGTGAGGATGCAACCCCAGCACACCTAAAGAGAAAAGCTTGCTGCTCATAGATTTGGTTTGTCTCTCAGTAAACATGAGGCAAGCAGGAATACAAACGCTCCAAAGTGAACCCAGGAAAGTGAAACGGGTAGGGAAAAACACTGCAGACCTAAGAGCTATATTAATTAAAAAAACCCCCAAAACCCCACGTATATTGTGTAGGTTGCACAGAAATGCTGTCTGTGCAAAGATAGGCATAGAAGTAGTAGGAAAAAAAGTTCCTATTGCTTAACCTTAAAATAAATTCTGTTTTTACTTTCTACTGTATTCTTTATCAAGTAACAGGGTTCCTGAACCTGTTCCAGTTACAACTGAATTTCGCAGCAGGTTCTCTTCCTCCCCCCAGTGCAATTGTAGTTCTGTTTTGAAGATAGCTTCTTGACTTTTCAGACTTTTATTTTATGGGTAAGTTCACCCAGAATGTTTGTTTTGGTTTTTGGCATTTGTTTGTTGTTTTTTATAAATACACAGAAGCTTCTCTGAGTTCTTTTGCAAAATGTTACTAATTGGCTACTATGTTTCCATTCCTTATCTCTCACAATTTCATGTCAGAAGTAAAGTAATTCTTTCCTAGTTTCTTACCATAAAGTGATTCACATCAAACCATTTGGCTGTCAACTTCGCAGTGCAAACAAAACTGCTAACTAGGGAGGGAGGTGGCAGGATGCTTTAATATATGCTGCTGGCTTTCACTCCCTGAAATGAAGTTTGACTCATGTTTCATAACTGGAATAAATTTGGTTGCCTGGGTTGTGACAAATAATCCTAGGAAATGACAAGACAAAATGAGCAACATTCACTGATTTGAGAAGTCCAGGAATTAACTTGTGTACATAGCTCAACAGGGAATTAACTTCGGTTCTAACAGATGTGCTTTAAGAAGTACTGGGATTGAGGCTATACACATAGACATTCACACTCTAGAAGCAAAGATTAAGAATAGAGTTAGAAGCATGGGGACAAGAGTGCCCATTAACATGAAACAGGAATATTTAACTGCTTTAAATGATCACTGTCAACTTGGAATACCAACGTTTTCGCAATATATTGTGTTAGAAAATTTTGCAAGGTATTTCCATGGAAAACTATAAGCTTATCCAGGAAGATATCACCTGTCACACAAAATGAGAAAGGAATTAAATAATTAACAAACAGAAAAGCATAACTGACTCACATAATAGCAAGCTTCATTCAGACTAAGGCATTCTTTGAATATTCAAGTCATTGCTACTTGTTACCTTTAAAAGACATTATTAATTATGAGGTAACCCACTTCTTTATATTTTTATGGCCTTTGTAGTAATTCCTACACATATCAGTTGAGATTGGGACCATGCCAGACAAACACAGATAACCCACCCACCCCCCAGTTCTTGCTTCAGAGAGTCTGCAGCTGACTGCAGGATCATACAACGGGATAAAACAATAATTGAAACAAACCTTGGCCCTAAAAAGGCCATTGGCATTTATTTTTTTTCTTATTTGATCTTACTGTTTCAGCACTTGTATGTCTTTATTTGCAAGACATTTACGTACACGTAAACTTCTGGGAGAAATATTTAACAGTCTCCAGGATGGTCTACCTGTGTTTTGTGTGTGTGTGGGGGGAATAACAAACATTAAAAATAAGTTTCCCTTGTGTCAGAGTTTCTGTCTTTATTGAAAGAATTTTGTGGCTGTTATTAATGGACAGTTAGGAACCACCTAGAGCATAAACTCTCTCAAAAATGTAAAATGAATACAGATGCTGTGCTGTAAGTTTCAGTAGATAATATCTTAAGAACATTAACAACAAAATTTGAGCGCATGCCTAAAATAATGATCACTTCTGAGAGATAAGAGCAATTAGGCTTAGATGAGTTCAGAAGGCAGCCAAGACAACTGTTCTCAGAATTCAGTAATAAATGGTGAATTCAGACTCCTGAAGGATTATCTGTGTTAATTTCTCCTACATTCCCATCTTAGCTGTCATATCATCTATGCCAACACATACAAGCTGAAGACTGTCTCAAACCACAGCATTATTAAAAACTGTTAAGGAACAGATAAGAGTGGAAAGGAATAAGACTTGTGCTTTATTCAGAAGTCTACTTTCCTCTCCTATATAAACTGGTAATGCCCAGAATCCCTGAGCATATAATTTTTCACATGTAACATTGTAACATCATTACAGATTTAATTAAAAACAAAACAAAACAAAAAGCCAAACCCAAACAAAATGCAGAAATCCTTGGATAAAGGTACAAAGCTCTAGAAATGTCAGCAGAGAACATAATGTATTTACACTTCCTTTCTTGAAAGCTAATTGCAACAACTCCAGTGTCTGACCAGCTAAAATCAACATCCATCTCCTAAGGCAAACTGATCATTCATGACCATCTGTCTAGCAGCACACCCCAGATGTGTGACAACATTTAATGCAGAAATTATACTGTGTTTAAAGCCTACAATTCTGGTTGATGCTGGATGCATAAGAAATGCATGTATAGTTTCCTGTTTAGTGTTTAAAATAACAATACGTTACAAATTACAGTGTACATCATACACTAAATATACTTAATTGCTACGAAAGTATGTGCTTCAAAAGTTAGAATGATGTGTTAAGTAACCACAACCGTCCGAGAGGAAAGCTAGGCACTGATAATGTCAAAAGTATGTTAGGCCTTTTTGTCCTCTTTTTTTGCCATTGTCTTTTCTTGCTTCAGTCTTGACCTATAGCCGCAGCTTAAATCACACCTGACAGCCCCACAGAAAGGCTGTAAAAGCAGCAATTAGGAACACTGAAAACACCCAAATAATTTATTGTCACCCTGGGATCAATTTGTGCCTGTTACTAAAACACTAGAGTCCATCAGGTCAAAAGACAGTCACAGAAGAAGCTGTCTCTCAGCATCAAGAAAGAAAACCGGGGAATTGCTGGCAAGGAATGGAGAAGTGAGCAAAGCCTGTGGCAAAGCTATTCTTGAGGCATTAGGGAAAAGGACAGCATTCAGTGTAATTTGGCCCCCTCTTCCTATCAGTAGTAATTCCCCCATCATCCATCTCCATATTATGTTCTACCTGCAATGCACCAATTTTCAGGGAAAACAAACAATCAAACTAACTAACTAAACCAAGCAGAGTTGAATGGATTTACATAATAAGTGAGGAAACATCGAGACAGGGATAACTGGTTTTAAGGATCAGGTGCACCAATTGAAAAATCATCTAATTTCCTTTATAACATAATTCATGCTATGCTTCCATATTGGTGTATTCACTAGGATCTTGAAGCATTGCCCTTTGCAACATTTACTTTATGGAAAAATTAAATGGATAGTTGAATAATTTACTTAATTGAAACCAGTATCAGGACTCAAACTACAGATCTGTGACCAAAATAACTTTACCATTTTAACCCTTTGATCGTGATCTACTATTTGAAAGTTTTACCAAATTATTTTCAAACATGACTTTAACGCTGAGGCTAGACATAATCAAAAACTACATATTAGAGGGCTGGAACACCTCTCCAGTAAGACAGGCTGAAAGAGCTGGGCTTATTCAGCCTGAAGAAGAGAAGGCTCTGGGGAGATCTTACAGCAGGCTTACAGGGGCCAACAGGAAATTTGGAGGACTTTTTACAAGGAAATGTAGTGACAGGCAAGGAGGAATGGCTTTAAATTGAAAGAGAGGAGATTTAGATTAGACATTAGGAAGAAATTCTTCACTACGAGGATGCCAAGGCACTGGACCAGGCTGCCCAGAGATATTTTGGATGCTTTATTCCTGGAAGTGTTCAAGGACAGGCTGGATGGGGCTTTTAGTAACGTGACTTAGTAGAAGTTGTCCCTGCCTGTAGCAGGGGGGCAGAACAAGATGATCTTTAAGGTCTCTTCCAAACCAAACCATTCTATGATTCTATGAAATCATCAATACAATGCCAATGAGGTGAACTAAGTTGTGGAAGCAACTTGCCCTACAAAGCTGCTGACCTTCCACTTCAGTGTAAGGTCAACAAGCTTAACATGATTCAATTTGTTGCTTAGCCTGCATCAAACAATTAAGGAAACCCCTTTAGAAGATTGTATCACATCAGTGTGGGTGATTTTATTAGTATAAAAGCATTTACACTGTTAATTTTTTTCCAGTACATGATACTTACAAATGCTGCCGTAACAGCAGTATAGCACACTCAAGGTATAAGCTGCAGGGAAACTATCCACCCTAGATCCCTTATTCTGCTGATTGCATGTGTAAGTAAAATTTTATGCCCTGCTTTATTTCCTTCAGTGACCTACCTGACACATGCCCACCCAAAACAATTTTCTTAAGGTTTGCAACCTTTACAGTACGGGGATTAAATCAGAAGCTAAAACTGTAGAGGCCATTAAATCAAAAGGAACACAGAAATACAGTAACTCAATTAATAGCCATATTCCCAGGAAGGCAGGTATTTGACAGTAATGAAAAATGGGCATAATGAGAAGACACTAACCTTCTCCATCAAATTGTGCAAAATCAATTTAAACGTTCTTTATTACTCATTGTTTTTGTTGTGCCACTAGAGCACACTGCACTTTACACATATCTTGTTTTCATTGCATCCCACAGTTAACAGACATTTGTCTTACTGTTCAAACACTGAAGTCATTACACGTGCTTTGAGGCACCACAAACCAAATGTTTCCAATTGCTGTGTAATAATCTGCTGGCAAGTTGAGAGATCTGATCAGAGCACCAGGGAACCATGTAGAAGTTTAAAACACAAAAACAAGCATAAATGTATGCAAATCTTTAGGCCCACCTGAGAATATCCCCACAGCAAATCCCTTTTTCTCTGCTTCTATTATGTTAATAACAAGAAGTTAATGTAAGATGTTCTGTGCCTATGGAATATCGCTGGATACCAGCAGCAGCGATACCCATTCAGCATGAAGCTTCTCAGATGTATAATCTTATCTGCTGGCTTAGAATTCCAGCTGGCTAAAGGTACTTCTGGGCAAAGTAGTGAATGAGATGCTTTCCCTGGTATGAGACCATCATACAAACCAACAGGAAATTCAAGAAAGCTAAGTTCATTCTGCTCAATTAGATATGATGCTGGTTTCCCTGCTGAAAAATGATTGGAAAAAGACAAAAATAAAATTAGATTATGACACAGGCAAAGCAAATTGACTGCAAGATAACAAAATACCAGGCAGTCAAGAATGACTTCAGAGTTAAATGTGCTCACAGATGTCCTATATCAAACAAAGAAATTCTAGACAGAACTTAAAGACAATTTAAAAAGCTGAAAACGGGATTAAGGTAAAAAATCCTCTCTCCCTCTAAGATATGCTCCAATCAAAATTAAGTATTTTATACCAGACTGCTTAACAGAAAAGGGAAAACTTGAAAGGTCCACAAGAAATTGTAAATATGTTTCCCAGAAATGCATTATATTTAATTCCGTCTTGTACTTTAATTTTTGCTCAGCTATCTTTCATAAACCAGCAAAAGACACAGTGCTTAGTTGTGCTGAGCGGAGTGGAAGTACAATTTGTTAAAAACACCCATCACTCACCAGCTTTTGGCTTACAATTAGACAACTTTATATAACAGAATTCCCATTGACATAAACAGGAAGAAATAACGTTAAATACAAAGTTTTAGATATTGGGAGTTTTCTGTTTCCCCCTTCCCCTCAGTAATTCTTGAAACACGGCCCCTAGCCCTACAAACTCAAAGAACACAGAAAAAAGAAATCATGACAGTGCATTATACAACTTCACATACCTACAGATTGTAATTCATATGTGTTATGAAGTTATGAGGTTATGAAGTTAGAATTAAAATGGTAATTTTCATTAGAAAGATATACATGAGAGTGACAATACAATTTTAAAACTCTGCTCTCTAGATGCCATTATAACCAATAGTGTGACCTAAAAAGTTGCCCAAGATAGCAGGGACAAGTGTTAGATAGACCCATGTATAGTTGGAAATACACATTCCTGTTGCAATGAATACATGAGCTTATTTCTTCTTGTTTCCACCCAATAAATTTCTCACTTATGTTTCACCCTAAGGTTATTTGCTTTTCATTATCATCACTGGCATAGAGTAATCTGGTTCAATTTTAAAAGGAAACTGTCTAGATGAATATTGTACTGTCTAGATGAATATTGTACTGTCTTGGCTAATTCTTCTAGCTTACTCTTCCTCATACATAATCAATCCAGTCTAAGCCTTTCCTTGTAAAACAGATGATACACCAAGAAACAACATGCCTTCCGGGACAAAGATTACATCACTGACTTTTTACCTTAACACATCAATCACTCTACTTCAGTTCTCCATGACAACTACCAGTCCCTTAAAGCTGTGCAGAAAAACAGTGAAGAATGGCATTTTATATAATCCCAGACCTAGAAATGAGCCATTTTGCACCTCTTTTATTTCTCATGGCTTAATCTAAGTATTTTAACTAGCCCCTGCATTTTCTGAATCTTAGGCATAGAAGGAAAATCAGATTTGCAGGTCATTATTATCAGTCATGTTAATCCATTACACCTTGCATTCACTGTGATTGTCCAGTTCCAGATGCCAGTCAGCTAAGAAACCATCACTTTCATGAGGCATGGTAAGGCAGCTGTTAACTTCTGGTCAGAGATATTGATCTCTGTCCAGAAGCTGCTTAGTTCTATTTAAATATGAAAGAAAACACAAAATGCTAATTTTAGCACTTTTCAGTAACATTTCTTATGAAGCTGAGTAAAAGCAAGTGTGTTGCTCATAGAAGCTTTAATGCATTTCTTCACACAGTGTATTTCTGTAACTAATATAATGGAGAGGATTGGCATGCCACAGAAGAGGCATGCTCATTTTAGCAATTTTGGAGCAACTTATTCTTTCAAACAACATATGCGCTAAACATCTTTCTTATTTTATACAGTGACAAACCAAAAAAAGCATGATTGAATTCAAGAAAAATTTCCATAAATTTAATATTAGTGGTTTTCCTTAATAGTTTTCCATACTAGTGTAATACTTCTAAAAGAAACAGGTTTTTTTTGGCACCAATCCACAAAGTTGTATGTGAACATTCAGTAAGAAGCTTTTTTACAGAAAGATACTATTTGAATGATTTAGAAATTTAATATAAATTATATAATATTTTTCACAATATAGCTTTCCGTAAACCAGTCAATTAAATGAAGATGTTGCTGTCAAACAACCAAAACCAAGCATAGTTCTTGGTTTTGAAATAGGCCTCTGACCATAGGACTTGGTTTTTTGAAACAGGCCTCTGACCAGGAATACTAAATTTACTAGATTGTTTACATTCACATCTAATACTGAAATAACTCCATTTATACTCACACATATGTTAGAGAGACACACTGTACCAACAAGACATATATATCTAATCAGAATACTAATCAGAAAAGGCAGCATAAACTTATCATTCCTAAGCTCTGTCCAGCTATCTAAAACAGGAAGAACTGCAGGTTTAAGTTGTATTTGTATACAAATAACATCAGAAAAACTGCTTTTACCTTCACAGCAAATGGGAACTGGCTTTCAGACATACGATTAACATACTGATTAATACACCGAGAAATTAAAAGAAATACTGTGGATTCATGTTAAAATGCAGAAAGATAAAACTAAAAAAAGCACACGCACCTCAAAGTTAAAATTAATTGTATCAGAACTGTGTTTCTGGTCTGACTTGAGGTTTTTCTACCAGTCACACATTTTTGCCATGATCCCATTCTGTGTTTCCTGCAAAACAGATTCTCATTCTTGAATCTGTTCCTCATCTCCCTAGAGATTGCACTGATAAGATCCCCTTCAATATATTTTTCCAAGAATAACTGCACTACCATCCCTATTCTTTCTCCTTAGTTACTGAAACCTGGAATCATTCAGATTCCCTGGGATTTTGTAGCTTATTCTGTAAGTTTCAGCTTCAGGGACACTCTTTTTTGTCCAGAAATCTGAGAGTGAGAAAATCCATTTCCCGTGATGCTAGAGAATCCAGTCTGAAGGAGCAGAGGGAAAACAGGATAGAGAGACAGAATTTCTGTTTCTCCTCCACTACTTGTCTCTTGTATGCATGCAGGGCTGTAACTTTGTTCGCAGGGTTCCGTTACCTCATTTTATGACAACAAGGCATACACTTTTAAGTGGCTTTACAGAAACCCTCTACAGGAATGCATTACCAAAGAACCAAGTATGCATCTGCAATAGGACTTCTAATAGCAAGAGATACTAGACTGGCACCTTACAGTTAAAAATTGCTTCATCCAGACTGATATCCAGTTAGAGTACTGTACCCCTGACATGGCTCTCAGTTTATGCTGCTGCTTGTGTAATGCAGGAGTGCCACATATGATTTTCACATCACAGTGAGACTGTGAGACAGCCAATACATTGGAAGAGAAGTCGACTCTTATCTTTAAATAAAACATCATATGTCTAAAGGAAAACTGATTGCAAACCAGACTGAAAACAAAATGTCTATGCCACATTTTTCAAAGATTTCATAATTCAGCATACAGTCCTGGGCTGCTTTGTTGTGGGGGCAGCTTGGTGGGTTTTTTTTTTTTTGATTATTTTTAATGGTTTGTGGGCATGATGGGTTTTCTTATTTTTTGACCTAAAGTGATTTGCTAAAATTTAACCCAATATGTGCCAACTTCATTAGGTATCTTACATGAGAGACAAGCTCTTTCATTACAGATCTTTTCCAGTCAACATAACTGTTTTTATAGAACAAGCCCATCCCTTCTCTAGGCTTTACGTGAATTTGGAAAGTACTCAAAGAGGACAAAGAAAAAACACTGCAGCACAGGGGAATGCAAATGATTGTCCCTATCAAAAATGAAGATGATACCATGACCAACCAAGGGGCTGTTTGATATTTGCATGGTTTACAGAATTTCACACCTCTCTGCAGGGCTTCCAAACCCTATCCTACTCAAATAAAGAAAACTTAATTTTAATTTATAATGATTATTCTTTTACTGTCATTCATAACCAAGTCATAGCATTTTAAAGTATGCAGTTACAGCATAAGTTGCCCACTCCAAGAAGGAAACAAATTTGAAATAGATAACACTTCAAAAAAACAGCAACAAACAAAAATAGGGTGGGGACATGAGAAAGGGGGAAAAAAAATTAGCTCACGTTTCTTGCTAATGCTCTAAATTTAGTTAAAGTTTCCTCAACAAATGACATTTACAAGACTCAACAGAAATACTCCATTCAATTCCGAAATAATAATCATCAATTACCTTCAAAATTTAATCACCCTACAGGAGTACACATCAAAGAAAAAAAATAAAGGGCTTCAGGGTAACGGGCACTGTCAATCTATTTTACATTTCATGCTCTTCTATTCACAGTTGGCATCCACATTGTCACTCACTGGTTAAGAACATGCTTAACTTTCCTCCACAGTAATAAAACCCAAACAATGAGGAAGCACATCAAAAGAGGGTATTTAAGGTCTTCTTACTGACATTCTGACTAAATGAACATATTTTAATTTGTCCTGTAGTCCACTTCAATGCTGTGTTCATGTATTTTTGAAGTCTGTAGCGCAAAATATATTTCCCATAATTAACATCAAACTGCCAATAGAAAAACAGAAGGAGGAGGTTTGCAGATAAAAGGCCAGCACTCAGTCCTTTCAATTGTGTTCAAGGGCAGCAATAGTTTTAGACTCAAGCATAAGTTTGGATTATTTTTACTTTTCTATTCATTAGCATAATCTGCCATTGTTTTCTTCAATTAAAACCTCCAATACCTTTGAGAGGTAATCCACTCAGAGAAGAATAAGACTAACATCTGCTCTGAATTATTTTGCAGTGCTGAAGGATATTGATGACAATATCATTTTTTTGTTCATATTTATTTCTTTCTACACACCTGTATCTACTTTATGAAATAGAGTATGGGACTAAGATCCTGGAGTAAGCTCTTTTTTTCTTGGCTGTCATCTAAATGAATCAGTTGTACTTGAAGCATCTTTTAAAGCATCACCACTTTCCATTAGAACTGCATAACATTTTTTAAAAGAAACTTTGTGAATTCAGAATGTTTACAAATTTGTCTTAAGTGAGCAGCTTTTCTTTCAAAAGAAAGAAAACGCAGCAAAAAAAGCAAAGGAAAGTTACTCACAGCTACTCTATAGAGCAGCAGCAGAAACAACTGCTACTCATATACATCAGGGGAAGTTTGAAATCTTGTAACTTCTTTAACTCACCTTTTCCATCAACACCGATTTTCAGTCTGAAAGGATGATGTGGCTTTTAACATGGAAGACATAAAATTTCATTTTTTGTTGGAAAGAAAATGTTCAATGGTATTTTGACTGGTAAGATTACAGGATACATATGGTGCTCAGAGAGGTTCCCCACTCTTAAATAACACCCCCTTCTCACTCAGCTGTTATACAGGCTGCATTCCCTACAGGCAGTGATAATTAATTATTTGATCCAAACATTTAGAAATCCTTAATGAAAAAGCATCAGCAATCAAATGTTACACTTCTTATAATAACATACTGGACTGAACAGGCAACCACTTTACTTTGTGTAGCCAGGAGACATCAGAAAATTCCATGAGGTATGGAAGAGCTCTCACACCTGCAAACATCTAAAGACAATTAAATTTGGTATCTTCTGCAATTAATTGAGGCAGAAATGGAATAAGACAGTAAAGTCATATCTGTCCTGCTAAATCTATAGCAGTAAGTTTGCTATTTTGATAACTATGCACAAGTAGCACTTTTACAAAAAATGCCAACTCTGTTTTTCTAAATTAGGTGTGCTGCCCGTCAAATGAAGAGGGAGAACAAAAAAAACCTTAGCCAGACATCCTCACCTGGATTTGTTGAGAGATTTCTACCTATTAAAGATTACTAGGTCCCTAGTAAAGAATCAACATTTTGCCTTAAATTTAGTATTATGTATTCCTTCTGATTATTTTTTTTGAGACAGAAAAATATTGTGAAAAAAGCATTCTGACCTAAGAGTAGGAGAAATTAACGTTATACATACGTTAAAAAATCCCAACCAAAAATCCCAGAGCAAATCAAAACCGAAACAAATCCACCAGAACACCACACATCCATCTGACAATATCAACACTCGTTCAAGCTTCCAAACCCAGAAATTAGCAGACTGGAAATTTGCACTCCTGAATGCCATACAAATACTTGCAGTATGTTTTACAGTTCTAATTAGAAGTGTTCCCTCCATCACATTAAAGCAAAATCCCTAGCAATTACTAATGGTCAGGAGTTGTTGGTTTGGGGCTCTTTTTCAGACAGACGCATGCCTTTTATTTTCATTATTAGCTCCATTTCAGGTTTGAAGCATTTGCCCTAGCACTTATTTCTGGAATTTGTGCCCCAGAAAGGCAGATATGGGAATCCTACAGCAGGTGAACAAAGGTTGCTAAGCCACTGACCATAAATGAAATCAGCAGATTTGTTTGCCTTTGTATGCTGTAGCTTGGCAGAATTACACAGCAGCTCGGCAAAGCTGGAAAAACTGAAGCACACTCTACCACAATGCATAACTATACAACAGGATAAAAAGTAAAAAAATCTTCCACTGTATGAGGAGCTTACTCTGACTTACACGGCCTGATTTGACCCAGTCCTATTAAAATCAATATTTTTTAATTGCTAGATAAAAGTTATTAATGCTTGGTTCACAAAACAGTAACATTTAGAAAACAAACTATGCATGACAGATCCGTTAAACCATTCAGCCATTTATAAACTTCATTAAATTGCCCATCTGCCTGAAAGACGCATAAGTTCAATTTGGGAAAACACCATATACAGAAAAGCCCCCAAAGTTGACTGAAATGTCTGGATAGTGATTTCTGAGAGCAACAAAAAATTCCTTTACAAGCTAATAAAAATTATAATTGTGTTTTTGTACAAGAGATTTGTAACTAGACAATTCCAAACGTCATTAATGCCTCCTGTGAGACATCCAAGATGCACAGAGAAATGAACAAACACGCATAAGTACGCTTTTGATTTTTGAGTGCACAAAATAAAAATCTGCATAAATTCATCCAACACTGAACAAAATAGATGCCTTTGGCAACAAGGCCTTCATTTATGCAGGATAAATAAATTTAATAAATACAGATGATGGTGGAACTGTTTGCCATTAGCCAGGAAAGAATCATCAGAAACAAATGCTGTCAAATTATGTATTGTGTTATCTCAACAGAAAAGCATCAAGATTAAATGAATACAAACAAATTGCGGCTCTCAACAGTCACTGAAAAGATTCTGTAGGCTTTTTTTTTATTTTGTTTTGAAAGAAATAGAATATACCAGAGCTGCAATGGAAATTGAAATGATTTTCTGTTTTACTCCAAGTCTGAAGCAAGGTCAGAATAGCTTTTAGAACACTTTAAACATTTCTGATTTTGTCAGGTTTACCAAATTAATAGGACGTGACAAAACCTTTTTTCCTCACATATAAAGCTTTGAAGGCATCCATTGCTAAATTTATTAAAGGAGTCTTTTTTTTTTCTCTAGGTTACGTTATGATAAAAAAATTGCTACATATAAGAAGCAGTTTAGAAAAGACACCAACACGCAGTTTGGAACAAAACGCATGCAGTTAATAACTAAATCAACATTCTCCCAGTCATCTCCCAGAGAAATTATTGGAAACTACTACCTACACTCAGCGTCTGACTGTATGGGCTTTTATGTGCCAGAACTCCAGTTTTAAAATTCTCTTACAAGTGATAATCGTGATTTTCTGCTTTGGTCATCTCACAGTTTTCCTACCTTTATTCCTTCCATGCACATCAAGTCTGGTAACACAGGACAGGAAGGAAGGTAGGGAAATCTGCAAGAACTATATATTTCCCAATTTTTCAGCTACTAATGCACATGTTTTCTATAGTTCATTAATTATAATAGCTAAATAAAGCAACCGTGAGCTAACTGTTCAAGTTTCTTATCAAGTTGTTTAATGTATCACTGCAATGTATTCATGCTTTTACAAGTAGAAAGTAAACAGCTGATTTTTGAAAGGAAACCAATGTGGAAACTGATATTTACTGAGTTTTCTTTCCTGTTTATAAGGACAAATTTGAATACTTCAAGTGAAGAATTTTAAAATAATATAGTTTCAGCCATAATACACTTTAACCTTAAAAAAAAGTAGATAAAACTGAGATGCATAGTAGAAAAAAAATAAAAAGGAATAAAAAACTAGAATGTATTTAATCTGCTACATGAATAAATAAGTTCCTAGTATTTCAAGATTACTCACAGTTAATATACTGATTTATTTTTGAACCTACTTTGAGTATCTTACGAAGCACAATCCATACAAGTTTGGCATAAGCCCTTTTATAATTTGACATACAGAGAACACAAATCTTGCAAAGCATAGGCTACCCATTGGTTCCCGTCTCCAAAATTCTTTGCATGTTCACACGAGAAAGGGATGCAGCCTACAGCCATCAGCATGATGTACACCCAGAAAGCATTTCATAGGTTGGGCAAGCCAAGAAAGATTGACTAGTAGAGAGCTGTGGAAATATAATCTTCATATTCTGACTCCATAAGTACTCAAAAGCAAAACTGCTTATCTACAGCAATCAATTCAAGGAACTATGTGAAGGATAAAAATTTGTTTTCGTATTAATTATGCATGACTGAAATTTTCATTTTTACAGCAGAGTTGTATTTGAGTTGCCCAAATGCAGGCAGCATTGGAATATGGGGATACTCCTAACTTTTCACTACCACAGCCACATTCCAAATTAATTCTGACTAGGGTGAAGTATACAATCCCAATTATTTGAAGCTTTTCCCACATCTAGCTTTCTTGCAACACAATCATAAATTGTGCTTCAACAAATGAAAAGGCTTTTGAGATCGGCTGCAGATGCCTTCAAGATGACCATTATTCTTCTGAGCAGAACTCTACTCAATCTCAGGGCAACCCTTTCCTTTCCCATTGGTAAAGCATTTCTGTCAAGTCAGAATGCCTTCAATAATGAAACTGCTATTTGCAAGATGCAACAAGGAGCTGAAGGCAAAAGCCCATACTCTGCAATTTCAGAATAAAACCCCTACAAGAAAAATTTTAATATTAAATAATCAAACCTGAGAATAGGCAATGAAGAACAAAACAACTTGATATTATAGATTCAAATCAGTTTATATCAACTCATGCTCAGCTATCTTCTAAATTGTACTTGTTACACTGACATTACTTTAGTTTGACCAGAACTAAGTCCAAGTTTAATAAAACTCAAGTAACACCTGTGTGAGTGCATTGCAGAAAAAATTAGAGGCATTTTATTGCTCAATATCCAAAGTATAAAAATGTAGATCCTGTGTTTAGTTATATCTCTAGTCAATACAGACACACCTTGAAATAGCCTATGCTTCTTGTTTTCCATTCAGCTTTTTCCTTTCTTTTTCCTTTAATATAAATAGTGATGAACTATTTTATCAGCTTTCGATAATAAAGATTGGACTTTTAACTCTGAATGAGAGTCAGTCTCAATTTTTTCTGATGTTGTACATGAAGCAGTAACATGATAATGTTAAGGTCAACATCAAAATTTTGCTGCATTAAACTCTGTCCCTGTAAAGGTTTCCTTACCCTATCAGTGATACAAAAAGTGCAGCTGAAGTTTGTTATCACTCTGTGTTCCAGGATGTTAAATTAAGCTGCGGTGAAACCACCACAAATTCTCTAGGAAGTAGAAAACATCTATTATTACCTTTGTGTAATTACTTAACTGCAACAATAACTTTCCCAGCTGGTAAGGATATACGCTCCAGGTGTAGCTAACAGTGCAGTTAATGACAGCACACTTGACTTGACAAAACTTTTCAAGATAGCAATGTTAGCTTTCTCAAGTTTACAGCTTTTGAATACCTAGGGTGTGTCAGAATGAGGCATGACTTTCAGAGGACATCAATTCACTTGCAAGTCCTCTTTCTAGATATTGTGCTTACTGCAAGAATCATGCTGTAATTGACAGGGTCACTAAACAGCCTTATTACTAACAGCTCTGTTAGTCATTCCCAGGTAAAGAGACAAAAACTGGGATGCCCTGACAGATACAGTATTGCCTCTTGCTCTCAGCAATCACCCTTCTGTCTATGATAAACCACAAAGACAGTTACTTCAAGGAGACAGGAATGGAAAAAATAGACTGCTTTCTGTGGCAAGACAAGTCTGTACTCTTAATCCTTCACAGAAAGCACATTTTACAATGCAGGCACAGACCGCTCCTTGCAAGTCACTTCCAGGTTCTCCAGTCTCCAGTTTAAAAGACAGCAAGACTTTAAAACAAGATGGCAAGACATGGCCTAGCACTTTCACAGATTGGAAGCTAACTTCAGTGAACCACTCCCTACTGATTTAGCAATGCTTTTCACCACAAACTTCTCTGGTAGAGATGTGCTCTAGATCAACCTAGGAAGGGGTTTGGGGAGGATATAAATATTAAAATTCCACTTGCGAAAGCATATGCTTGTTTAATCACTGTTTTCATTACAGTTCAATGCAGACACTCACAGCAAGTTCTTAAAAATTAACAACAAAAAAAAGACCATTTAAAATATTAACTAAGCCAAGTACCAAGTCTCACCCAAGGACTTTTATTAGCCTTCATAATCCTATTACCTGACATTCCTTTTTGTTAGCAATACCCAGGAGTTCGCTTCAGAAAGTTATAGCACCGCACTTGTCTTTTGTTGTTGGGATACGAATACCATTGGCTATCACTCAAAGTTCTTGCCAACATGACACAAAATAGTGATGAAAAAGATGATGCAACTCATGCTGTCTTTTAGAATAAGTGCACTTCAAAATCAATATTCACTGCTTAGTGTTTTTCTTTCTCAGCTGCTCCAAAATGAAGAGGATGTCTCTAGTCTGTGCCACATAATTAGTGTTCTCCAGAGGACCTTTGTATATTGAAGCCAGCTTAACTTAAATGCTCTGGTGTAAATATTGTTGTACACATACTACCGCTCTAATAGATTGTTTTCAACTGTAAAAGCTAGAACAGAATTAGCCTGAACTTTTAAACTGAATTATTTCAGTTTAATACTCAGTGAGTCAAGGTGACAGACTCCCGCGCATCTTTATTCCATTCCTTTTAACTCACAGTACTTGTTTGGTCTATGCTACTGTACAGAAGGTGATTTCAGAAGTTTTTCCTATCATATGAACTTCCAACCATGTGTCAACTTGTTCAGGTAACAGAAAGTTACATCTGCACAGGTCTCCTATGACAGATATTCATGCTGCACAATGTAATACCAGAGAGATCATCCCGCTAGCAGATGTTCCAAAAGCAGTCTATTCTCATACACACAGCATTTCTTCCCATCTCATTAACCTCACTCAGCAGTGGCTGGGTACTTGTAACTTTCACTTGGAACCTCCCTTTTCAGTACAGTAATACCTGTAGAAGCAGGGATGTTCCTCCTTCCACCTTTCTCCTCCCACCACGTTTTTTTTTGTGTGGTTTTTTTTTGTTTTTTTTTTTTTTTTTTTTGTTTTTTGTTTTGTTTTGTTTTGTTTTGTTTTGTTTTGGTTTTTTTTGTTTGTTTGTTTGTTGTTGGTTTTTTTTTGGGGGGGTGGTGTTTTTGGTTTTTGGTTGTTTTTTTCTTTTTATCCCCTCCTTTCAGAGGGGTATTGTAATCACATAAACAATGCTCAATGTGTTCAATGTCCCATATCGTCACAGCATGGAGAACTGCAACAAAACAAAAAATCATAAAATATCCCCAACCAGCGATCTGTCAGAAAATATTGCCATAAAATCACTTGCATATAATTATTTTTCTATATTTATAAAAGCTTGTTTCTCAGCTTTCTGAGAAGCTGTACACAGGCAGCAGTCAACTTGCCATCAAGAGCAAGTATGGTCCTTAGCCTATCCATTTGCCACCACTGTTGCCTCCACACACACCACTAATGGCAACTAGGACTTCTCTCTGGCTTCCAGCATGTCTTCTCCAAGTTCTGACTTCTGTTCCTACCAAATACCTTTTAGTTACTCCACTTTTATTCAAAACAAAGGCATGTTACAGAACATATTCCTGGCTGATCGCTTTGGCTGTACACAGCACCAGGAGGCAATCCCAGACACCTTCCTATTAACAGTTAATAATGACCCATTCCTTGTCCTACTGTATCTCCAGGAAAAGTGCTAATGAGCTGTGCCTATGTACTCCTTTGGATATGTTCAGCATGGACATTGCTTGAAGTGTTGTGTTTAGTGCCCCAATCGCTTAGAGGCACGTGTTTTTTTGAGGAGAAGGGTGGTTAATTTTCAGGGATGGACAGACACCCAAGTTCAGGAGTACAGTCTCTGGTATATAAAGGTTGAGAATTATTAATGTTTAAGATTAAATAAATCACTTGTATAACTTTAAAGAGCTCACCTTAAAAGAAAAGTCAATGACTACAAGACAATTATTACAAGAATATTAGAGAAGGACTTTTTACAAGGGCATGTAGGGATAGAACAAGGGGGAATGGCTTTAAACTGAAGGAGTGGAGATTTAGATTAGATATTAGGAAGAAGTTCTTTACTGCAAAGGTAGTGAGCCACTGGAACAGGCTGCCCAGAGAAGCTGTGACTGCCCCACCCCTGTAATTGTTGAAGGCCAGGTTGATGGGGGCTTTGAGTAACCTTGTCTAGTGGAAGGTGTCCCTGCCTGAAGTGGGGGGCAGAGCTGGATAATCTTTAAGGTCCCTTCCAATCCAATTATTCTATGATTCTATGAATTATATACCATTTTGAAAAACAGGTTCCTAAACTTAAGGGACAGAATTATAAGCACTTTCTTAGGTAGAAGTTCACTTTCAAAATATTATAACATCTTCTTTCAATTTTCTTTTTTAAAATGTTGTATATTTTGACAACAATGACAGTTTCTGGAGATGTGAGCTTTTACCATATCAGAGAATAGCTGTCTACAGCAGAAGTTTCCAATGACAAGATAGTCATTCATACAATATAACCTTCACTTTCATTTCATCAGAAAAGTTATATCCAGCCATAATCTGAAGCCAAACATCCATAAATTGGAATCACAAGTGACATGCTACATAAACAAGCTGTCTGCAAGCAAAATATGAGGAACTTGATCTTCATGCAACAAATAGCATGTATCTCTGAAGTGGGAAGTTGTGCAACCTGTACCCAGATGGAGCTCCTTTGCTTTAGCACAAATTCCCTTATACCCTGCTGTATAATATGATTATTAACTTACAGAAATACAGTTAAAAAAAATAAAGTAAAGCAGACCACCTTTTTAAGGCCAAATATTAGGGCAACTGGGCCACAGATCTGATCTTCCTCCACATTCACACAAAACAAAGCAGGTAACTGGCACTGAAGTTCAGTTACTGACTAAACTGAGCTCCAGTCAAGTAGTCACAGATTGCTGTTGCAGACTGACTTGCACATAATTAATTTGCTCTATCCAGAGATGTGGCACAAAGCATATGGTACCCAATATTGGACAGTGTCATATTCTCAAATGAGTAGTAGCACATAAAACAGAGCTAGGCAAGGGGACAGAGGTAGAAGAACATAATAGATGACAAAATGAGTAGAGATTGGCTTATCAACATGAACAAAAAGTTCCCAGTTTCTCATTTTCCATCAAAACACCAGTTCATTGTCAGTGACAGGAACTAGTTCTGTCCTGCAGAAAGGTGTTGGCTGTCTAGTTCACCAATTTTATTCTGTAATTTTTGGCAAATCTGATTGACTTTCTCAAACTAAAAAACTGCCCCACAACCATTACTGCTTATAAATACACTCTTGGCTGGGGCATTGCTTATTTTTTCTTATAATAGCTGCAGTTAGAGAACTGTGGGGGTAAAAATACTTGGTAAGGGCACATGATGTGTTAGTAACAGCACACAGGCCTGACTATGCTAAAAAAGTCATTTAAACACAGAAGGAATAAAATATCATGTGCAAACGTATCACGTTTTGGCAACATACATGAACTCTAATTATGCAAATCTATGCCCCCAAAGTTTTAAAACATTAGAATTTTTAGCATTCCTTGTAAATGCAAATTGCTCCAGAATGAAAACTTGCTTCTTTTCTCATTTTGCTTTTTTCTCTGAAACAGTTGCCCACATCCTGCTTTTTGTTATGTTTTCAGGGATCTGTCTGCCAACAGACTGCAACTTCAGAGCAAACTATGTCAACAATAAGCATCCCATCCATATATATAACCCTGCAAACCAACACCACGCCTCTATTTCAAACTGCTCTCATGCAAGAAAAAACAAAACAAAACAACAAACCTCTCAAAACCCCCATTTTCCATAAGTCTTATTTTCCCAGAAAGCAGGCTTACAATACCAGAGCTGCACACAAAGCCACTGCAGAGATACCTGACACAGAGATAAGGCGATACCTCCAACATAAATATGTTCAATGTCCACAGCCGGTGACATTACAGAGACTGGTAGGTCTTGAACTTATACAGTTAGGAATACAGGGCTTGCATGAACCAGGTATTGGAATTACTACCCAAAATCCATCACAAAGTTGTACATATTCAGCATACCTTAGATTGCAAAGGTATGCATATCATTAATTATTTCTTTTGTGTGCGTGAAAAAGCTACAGAACTTGAATATAGAACTGAGTGTTCTACATTCCAGGTATAGAGTGGAAGTCGCTAGTCTCTAGAAGACCTGATTTTTAAATCAGCTGGGAGAATTAAAGTGTCTGCCAACAGACAGCATAGCCAGTTCCCTTACCAATAGTTTTCTCAGGCAAACTAAGTTGAAGCCTAATACTCACTTCTTTATAGAGCTTGTTAAATGACAATGTATTTCTTTCTTGCATGTTAAAACCCCTATAAACTCTAGATTCAGTTCCTGTTCATCTTGTCAGTACACCATCATTCAGCCATTTGTGTTTACAATATAAATCAAAAATGTTACTTTTGTTGAAACAAAGAGGTCCATTGATTCGATCAATTTTCTCCATTCCAATCCTTCTTAATTTTAAGTGTATAAACTCTCTAAAAATTACAGGAATACAGGAATACAGCTATTTTGAAACTTTGTGTACCTATAGTCAAATCTACTTTGATTTCTGTCACAGATGATTTCTTATATTCATGTAGGGCTTTTTGTATTAAATTTGTCCATAACTGAATACTGCACTTCGAAATTTCATAATATATGCTTACCTCCTTAATATCAAGTCTCTAGTCTGCATTATATTGATATTTCAAAGGTGCAGCTGTCCTTTTATAACACCCGAATTTCATAATCTGTGGTGAATATTATGCATGAACTATCTAAACCTTTTGGTTTTGGTCACAAATTTGAAGAAGTAAATATGAATAAAATGAAGTCACACAAGTAGTTCTGCAGACAAATCAGCAAACTGCTGCATACCTGGCTGTGCACTAAAACATTTTCATCAACTGTTATCAAATGTTCTTTATGTGCATTTCAGTATTTATACTTGCAATACTTAAGAAAACTAAAAAGCTCCAGCAGTTTTAGCCATCTTCCACGCAGCTTTCAAGTTTGTACTTTTCCTCATCTACTCTATTTCCAAGAGGCACTGACTTTCCAGAACAACTTCTTAGACTTTTGTAAAAAGTCAAAGTTTGATGAGTAAAACACCCCAGAGAAAAACATTTACCATTTGACCACTACTTTTAAAAAGTAACAGTGCTACTGAAATATCCCATTTTCACTTTCAACTATCTACATACTTTTAGGTTCCTATCCGAAAACTCTGTTCTTTTCTCAAGAAGTTTTGGAACAAGTAGAGCATACACAATATCACTTAAATGGTACATAACTGATTTGATAAAAGAAAGTAATTGCCATTTGTCAGCTATGTGACACATTAAACTTCATGGAGAAATTATAAAATGAGAAAGAGATAGAGATTTATTACTAATCACTGTACCGCTTCAACACTGCGTAAACTTTGCTTGCAATGCTTCTGTCAGTTTTGACAACAACTAAACATGCTTATATTTAATTTTTTATCAAAGCTGTCTTCAGTGTCTTTCATACTGCTTTACTGCACTCATCAATCTAGGATAAAGCAACTAAAGGGTGAAGGATTAATAACAGTAAAATAGGAATCTATTTCATCACTCTTATAAAAGATAATTATGTGAACTGAGAGAAGGAGAAATATCAGCCAGCATTCTTTCAACATAAAATAACCCAACTGTATTACACATGGCTACTTCATGAAAAATTAAGAAGAGCACAAGAAAACATGATATAGCCTCAGTTATGTATAGTTTAGAGGACCTCTGAAGCATAAGAATTAAACACAATTCAAATGTGCCAAAATGATTCACCCAACATGAAATTCGGTGGTACTGAATTAAGAGTGGAGATGCCAATACACGTTTCTTGCATGTCTACTCTTCTCCAAACGTACAGTACCGAATGTATTACCAAATATACTTAATATTCAAAACTGCCAAGCATTCAAAAATGCATTTCTAATATTTATTTTACTAATACCAAAACCCAGACAAGTAAATCTTCATAATGGTTCACTGATTCTAGACCCAGCTCCATGCAAGTCCTTTTAGTAAGCATCAAACCAGATGCTTATGTTAAGCATTTGCATGCTATATCAACCACTTCTTTCAGCTGAAAATTGTTCAATTGAAAAGTTATCTATGTTTATATAAGTGGAAATTAAGATGATGGAGATTTTTACAATGTTACAGGAATGAATAAGGAATTAGTATTACAGGCAATATTTACTCCCAAAATACTTTCAGCTAGCAGCAGAACCTAGCATTAGTGCAGGCAAGAAAGAGCAACAGAAGTTAAAATATTCCCTGCTTACTGGCACTAATTCTTTTTCTAATAACTGGAAAGTAGATAAGCTTTCTAAAGCATTAACACATTTAAAAATATATCAGCAGTAGTCAGCATGATCTTCATTAAAAAAATGCTACAGTATCACAATATTGAGCAAACATAGCCTCAATAGCAGTGCTTTCAGTATAAAAAGAATTTTCACTTGTCAGACACTTCATAAAACCAACTTACAGGCTTCCCCATAAGTTGGTTATTACTAGAGAATTGTTGGCCTACAGGAAAATTGTTGTGCTACTTCACAGTTCTTGTTTTGAAAACTTTCATCCATGGTCTATATTTTTATAAACATAGAATAGCCAGAACTGTACTCACTTTACAATTTCACTTCAATTGCATTACAGATAGAGAGGCAGTTTGTCAAAGGACACTTTGCCACTAAACCAGCAAATATGAGAGGGTAAGATAGATGTGTGCAGCATTAATCTTTCTAACCCCTGAAATATCACGCTTAAAATCTTACAAAAATGATTTCACTGCAGTGCTCCCTCTCATTCACTCAGGGACTTCTCACAATACTAGTCAGAAATCTGCTCCTGTTAGGTTCCTAGCTGAGAAAAATAATTTACCTAAAACATTAGTAAAGAAGACAATACTCTGTTTAGCTGTCTATCGGTCTACTTAGAACAAGGGCTACATACACACTAGAGAGTGGTATTTCAACAGAAACAACCAAGAAATTCCAAACACCCAGAAGTGAAAGCTCTTCATGCTTGAAATTGTGAAAGTTGTACTGAAATTTGATATAAAACTTATTTCCCAGTTCCATATCACTGTTATGGATTAATTTACCTGAGGAATTGTTAAATTTCATTTAAGGAATTTAGAGCATTCATTCCTTGTGTTGCATTCAAGAACTAATGATAATAGAAGTCTTTAAGTGATCGCAGTTTTCTTACTTTTACTATATATAGACAATGTAAACTTTGATTAACTTTTCTAAAGCAGTTTTTCACATTCTGTTCAGAAGAGTCTCATTTCTTTGCATTGCTACTTTGCACTAGTGTATGAAGCTTCTAACTCAATAAAATTCCAGGATTAAAATCTAACTAGTTGCATCCAAAATGGACAAAGTTAGTAGGTTTTCTGAATCAAAGTAAAGCTTAAGGAAAAGATGGCAAAACGGTAAAACTTGCAGTATTGCAGAAATAATATCGTTTCAAAGTAATATATTAATAAGAGCCAATGAACAGTTCACAGTCTCTTCCCCTTGACATGAATTCCAATATTCACGCAAAGTGAAACCAAAGCCACTTGTACACATCTAACCCAGCTAACTAACAAGCAGTACTTCAAAGCAAGCAGTCCAGCAGGTAGACTTTCCACTTTTTTCCTTCCCTTATACGGACTACAGCACATCACAAAATTCAATTTAAAGCAAAACCAGTTGGGCCTTACCTCTGTCACTGAAGTCATCCACCAGAATGATTTCTGCTATCAAGCTGTCTGGAGTGCGGTTGATAATGCTATGTATTGTTCGCAGAAGTGAAGTCCAGCCTTCATTATGAAACGGGATAATTATGCTAGTATTTGGTAGCTTTTCCAAGTACACCTTGTGCTTACAGCTGGAGAGACAAGAAAATAATTGTATAAGCATACTGAAAATTCTCAGTTGGCATATACTGTGGGCCATTCAATCATCACGGTTTCTGGCACGAAATCCAGCAGTGTAATCAAGAGCTACTTTCACATAATAATAACTAGTTCATTTAAAATATTTATATTGCTTATGATATGCAATACATCTGAACAATGACAAAATTAAATGGAATGAACAAAAATAGCAAATCACTGGTTTGAATTAGATTCTTTTCCTTCCCTGAAAACTTTTTCTTGCAAAATGACAGAAGACACATCTATGACATTACTTCCAGAAAACAAAACCTCTTATCAGAAAGAATTCTGAAACAAAATATGAAAGAAAAGAAAATCTGAACTGATTTCTTTTTTGTCCATAGCATAAAAAAAGAATTGTAAAAAAAGTCTACTACAAGAGACAAACTGTAGACAACAATTCAGTATTATCCTGGGTGATGCATGCTTATAGCATGTGAAAGAACAACATACCCAAATACAACTCCAACTTTACAGCTAGGTATCCAAAATAATTGCTGCTATTAAATATGGAGATAAACCAACACATGATTTTCAAAATGCAGGCTGATACAAAGAAGAAAATGTAAACAACCTTACATTTTTCAAAGGAAAGCACTGTGCCTTCAGCATTTGAATGGAATGGCATCTATGTAATATCAATGCTTAACCTTACCCCTTTCAATATTGAGTTGTTTACATATTTGTGCAAAACAACCCATTTTTAAAAATAAATAATGGCCTTGCAATTCAATTTCTCCTGATAGATGAGATTATTTCAAAACTAACGTTCAGGTTAATGGAGCTGATAGGATTTCATCTTTCATGTTTTGTTGAAAAAGTGGGGGAAAGGGACACATTCCTTTGTTGCTAATATGGTGTGGCATTTTCAGCTCTGGGGACAAAGTAACTGAATGATTTCTCATTCTGTACTCAGATAAAGGTATTCCTATAGCAGAAATGTCAGCCTTGTGATAAACACACAAAAACAGCAAAAAAAAAAAAGGGGTGATGGTGTAAAAGTTAGACCTGCAACTTCTAGGTTTAAAAAAGGGTAAGTATCTTTGCTGCTTTTCAAAAAGAATAACAATGCATAGCAATTACTGCTGTAGGTCAGAATGTTGATTTATATATATTTGCAGCTTAATTTGCATTTCCACTTGTCCTGATCTTGGCTGGGATACACTTCACTCTTTTTCCCAGTAGCTGGTACAGTGCTGTGTTTTGGCTTTACTCTAAGAATAATGTCAATAACACATCAATGGTTCAGTTGTTGCTATGTAGCAATTATCCACATCAAGGACTTTTCACTCTCACATGCTCTGCCAGTGAGGAGGAGCCCAAGAAAGCCAGGAGGAAGCAGAGACGGGATACCTGACCCAAACTAGCCAAAGGGGTATTCCACACCACAGCACATTATGCTGTGTATAGAAACTGGAGGAAGTTATCCAAAAAGGACTGATCATTGCTCGGGTCAAGCTGGGTATCAGTCAGCAGGTGGTGAGCAATTGTACTATACAACACTTGCTTTTCTTGGGTTTATTCCTCTTTCTACTTTTCATTACAATTATTATTAACAATAGTAGTATATTTTACTTTGGTTTGTTTCAATTATTAAACTGTTCTTAACCCATGGATTTACCTGTTTTCAGATTCTCCCCATCCCACCAGGGACTGGGGTAGGGGGAAAGTAAGCGAGCAGCTGCATGTTACTTAGCTGCTGGTTGGGGTTAAATTACAACACACTTTATAAACGTCACTTAAAAATCAATATTTACTAGTCTATTGTACAGCTACCACATAGATGAAGTGTTCCAAAGATATAAGAAAATGCTCACAACTATTAGAGTTGTACTTGAAAAATATAAGCTGTTTTTTAGTCGTGAATAAATGACGACAATTTTGGATGTTTTCTTAAAAATTCAGATTTAAATTTGTAATTCAGACATTTCTTCCTAAGACGGGGCAACAACAAATTTAATGACAAGCTATTTGAAAAAATAATACTTTTTGAAGCTTTTTAATAAGGAATTAGCTGGTAGAACAGATATGCCTCCTGGAAAATGGACAGTCACTTTTCAAGAATGAGAAGTTCTGGAGAAAACAGTATTCATTACCTAGTGAAGGAAAAGTCTAAGTATATATTCTAACACTTTGGGAAGGGGACAAAAAAAAAGAAAGAAATCTGGTGCAGCCACAGGATAAAGTAAAAATTCTTTTTCTTATCTGCAGGAAAAAAGAAGGCTGTCAAATTAAGAAAGTCACCTAACAAACCCACCAGTTACTGTTGGCAGCTGTTTGCCAACAGTGATGCTTCCTGGACTAAAACAAGTACAACTAGTGTATGCGCAATTATTATGCTATTCTTCAAAGTACAGTTTTTTTCCTCTAGCATTTGTAACTCCCAGCGTGATTTTTAAATTGAAAAAGTTCTCCATCCCCATAAAACCCTAATATAACACACAAAACCCCCAAACACTACAAAAAAACAAGCAAAAGAATGCCACACTTCAGACTACAACTTTCAAAGGGTAAGGGTAAAAAATAGTAACACCCAGAACATGCAAATACATCAGAATGTTGTTTATTTCTAAACAACATACCTTTTGAAAAAGATTGTATTGAAGTTCGTGTATTTGCATGATCAATATTGTAAGCTCAAATGTATATGGATAGGAAGGTCATTAAATTTGGACACACTCATTGATGGTTTCAGGGTAATTGCATATCCTAAGTGATGAGAAGCAGCAGCAACATTGATGAACTTGGCTTTAAACTAATTAATTCTTCCTACAGAATAGATCTTTCTATTAAATCCAGAAGAAAGGCACACTTATAAGCCAGAAAACAAAAACTCCTCGCATTTTCTTAAGAGTCTCCATCATCCCAGGTTTTTAATCCTCATGTTATTTACTTTTACTTTGTTAGTGACTGCAAAGGTACCTGGCTATGTGAACAGATTTCTAGTAAGAGCCACAAGCCATCAAAATGCTTTTCCCTACTTTTTTCAAATAAGCTGGTCAGATTCTCAAGTCAATCAAAATGGAAACTTGAATTTCATCATCTTCTATTGTCAAGACAGTCTGTTAGGTTTCATAGTGGTGCCCTACTTGCCTTTCTTCAGCAAGTTAAACTTTGCTGAGTTTTAGCCTCCTGGCCTCTGACACGAGACTTCTAACTTAACAGAAGATCACTATGTTTCAGAAGATATGATACAGAAATCCATTTTATCTGAAGTTCTTTTCAGCATTATCTAGAGCAGGGTACAGCTGGATCTGTGCTGTGATGGGCTGCAGGACAGATCTGATAGATAGCTGTAATGTTCAGAAAAGGCCCATGAATTGTAATAAGGACACTGAGATCCACTGCTGAAAATTTGATTTCGCAAGAGAATAATCGTATATGCGTGCAGCATTTGTTCAAAATCCATCAGTGTGGTTCTTCATACTCTGCATAATAGAAGTGATGCCAGATACCCTGGCCGCAAAAAGACTGCTTGGAAGCAGAGTAGTATTGCTTCTTACAAGCCATTGCTATCTTCAATTCTTTGTGCATGAAAAAAACTAGTTATCATCTCACTAGGTCAGAGTGCAGTCCATAGTCATAAACTATTATTACATTTAAATGTATTAATGTGTCTATAACACAGAATAAACCAGTCTAGGTAGATGAATGATTCATATATTAAGCAAAAAAGTTTTTTATATGCAACAGTAATTAACAAACCAATAGATCTTGACACACATAGAATTATCTTATCTAATACTTCAACTCACCTGTGTTTAGTGATGATAATGAGATTTAAAACCAAGAAGTATCAGCAAGTTATTAGACAAGCTACTAGAAAGACACTTTCACCATTAACTGCAACAATTTTGCCTCAGCATCAAAAATTTTTAGAAGTGTTTTTTCAACACTTCTCTTATAAAAAACTCTGTGGAGTATATTTAGAGAAGTGCTGACAAAGTTTGACCATAGCTTCAAACTAATCTTGCTTTATTTTTCACGCTCATTTCAAGGTTCTAACATACCTCCTTAATGAATATCTGATTTTTCAGCCACCATAAAGAAGTCACAATTTCAAGACTACATGCTTTTTGCTGTCACCAAAATAATTCTAACATAACAATGTTTTAAACATTCCCAAGCAAAATACAGACTCTGATTTTGATATGTCTCCTCTCTAAAATTAATCCAGTTAATAGCTTAAATACCCCGTGGAAAGAACGTTTTAAAACTGAGATTCTTGATTCTCCAAAGAAATGAGAAATAATTATACAAGAAACTTTCATATTTCCTGAAGAATGCAATCTTAACAAAATTTATTAAAACAAAATAAAAAGAAAAATATACTGTAGAAAGAAAATATGCTATGCACAAGAAAACGTTTAACAGTACCATCAAATTTTAATAGTTTTAAAATGAGCACTAATATTCATTAGGGTTGTTTTGGTTTTTTTTTTTTTTTTTTTTTAATTATGGCTTATGTTAAGTGAAACTGAACTGGCTTCCTACAGAAAAACTTCAAATACAGCTGAGCAAAGTATTTTTATTTTCCAAAGACTCACAATTTACCATTTACTTCAAAATTGCAGCTTCCAAATATCTGAATCAACAAATCTTGAGGGGGCAAGGCAACAAGGAAACAACAGTATGTATCTAGGACTCATGGCAGGATACTATCCAAGGCGGAAGAACAACCCAACAACCAAAACTAGAAAAGCACTAATAAAACCTTAATAGCATACTACAGATTGACCTTACTAAAGTATTACAGATGCTTTCCTAAAGATGCATCTTTTTTTTGCAATTAATGTATTGGTCAGAGCAATCCCAGGCACAGCTACAGGTTGGGCAGAGAAGAGATTCAGAGCAGCCCTGTGGAGAAGGACTTAGGGGTGTTGGTCGATGGAAAAATGAACATGAGCTGGCAGTGTGTGTTCGCAGCCCAGAAAGCCAACTGTATCCTGCTCTGCATCCCAAGGAGCGTGACCAGCACGTCAAGGGAGATGATCCTGCCCCTCTACTCTGCTCTTGTGACACCTCACCTGGAGTATTGTGTGCAGTTCTGGTGTCCTCAACATGAAAAGGGCTTAGAACTTTTGGAACAAGTCCAAAGGAGAGCCAAGAGAATGATCATGGGACTGGAGCACCTCCCGTATGAAGACACGATGAGAAAGTTGGGGCTGTTCATCCTGGAGAAGAGAAGGCTGCGTGGAGACCTCATAGCAGCCTGCCGGTATCTGAGAGGGGCCTATAGGGAAGCTGGGGAGGGACTCTTTGTTAGGGACTGTAGTGAGAGGGCAAGGGGAAACCTGGTTCAAACTTAAACAGGGGAAGTCCAGATTGGATATGAGGAAGAAATTCTTTACTGTAAGGGTGGGGGGGCACTGGAATGGGTTGCCCAGGGAAGTTGTGAATGCTCCATCGCTGGCAGTGTTCATGGCCAGGTTGGACATAGCCTTGGGTGATATGGTTTAGTGGGAGGTGTCCCTGCCCATGGCAGGGCGGTTGGAACTAGATGATCTTAAGGACCTTTCCAACCTTAACTATTCTATGATTCTATAATTCTATTTAAGTGCAGCACACCACCACTTATTTGTGGAACAATGCTGAATAAGAGGTTCAATAGCTAAGGTGAAGAGAATGACAATTTCTTGGCACAAATGTTTATAGATTTCTTCAAACTTATTCAATAGATTCTTAAATCTTAGAATAATTTCTGGTTTAAGTCTGAAAATTATATACAAATGTCTTGGTAGGAACACCTAGAAAGAAAATAATCATGATAAGCAATTGTCATCCTGCTAGGTAAGCAGCTCACAACTGTATTTTCTGACTGAACTTACTGCATTAGCATTCAGAAGAAAGGGAGTTTAGAAGAGAACATGCAAAGGGCATTATGGACCTCCCTCACACAAATACTCAGAATTATGAAATAACATTAGCAATTTTGACTTTGCCAGAAAAATATTTTAGACACAAACCCTTGTTATGTAAGTGCAAAAAAAACCTGGCACCAAATGGTGAATTTTCTGATGATCCACATACAATGATGCTTTCAAGATTATTATCCTGAAAGTAAAGTTATGAACTTTGACTTATGCTTTCAAATATTGCTATCCTTGATAGATCGTGTCTTTCTTTCCATGATATTTCCTACCTCATTATTATCTGATATTTCTTATCAGAGAATAAAATTACATCACTAAATTAAAGAGTTTCAGATAAGATTGTTTTAAAAACAAGCAACCTATCTACCAGGGCATGAGCTCTTTTCAAATTATTTTTAAAAGCAGAAAGTACCTCTTTACTATCTCTGGACAAAGAATCTCCCTTTTTCACTTCCATTATTAGATATATTACTAAGCGCTAATCATATGTATGATTCAAGTACATCATTTTGAAAAAAAAACAAACTCTGAAAGCTTCACAATACTTTTCATTTATACTCCTATCACAGAGTTGCCAGGAAATGATGAGTATGAAATCAAAGTTCTTTACTAAAAGCTAAGGTGGAATTTATTTGTAAATAATCTGTATAGTGAAATATGTTATATATATAATTTACAAAGTGGAACTTTTCACTGGTTTGTATTTGGCATGGTGCCTCTAAAGCTTATCACTGCTGAACATTTGCACCCCAGAGTTCAAGGCTTTTTCATAAAAACAATACACTCTTACACTTGCTCTTAAAACACTTAATATTGGTTTAGTTATTCATTTGAGATATAAAATTCTGCTAATGGGTTGAAATAAGAATCAAACCTGAGTTTCTGAATAAAACAATTTTAGAGACAATTTCAAAGTTGCAGGCAGACTTTCAGAAGGTTAAGGGAATAGGAAGAGGTTCCTTTATTCCTGAAAAACTGACCTGCCTGAGGAACTAAAACAAATGATTGTCACAGAAACATCTGGAAGCTATTTGCAGCAAGCACTAATAAAATACAACTTGAAAAGGGGATCAATCATAAAAAGAGAAGTAGTGAAAGGAGTTACAATTACACTTTGTTATTCACTACTGAAATTCCTAAGATAATTATGATTTCATTTGTAGGTTAGCTTACTCTATTGGGCAGAAATAAAGAAAGAGCATCCTTTTACTTCAAGGTATAGGGATAATTCTGCTTAATTCCCTGATGAGCTTACAAGTAGGAAGAAAAAAAGAAGTCCAAAACTATCATAATAGCTTAAGATGCAGAACTGCAAAATTCTCCATCTTTACAGCTTCTCTGTTAGTAGAAACATGCAGAAATCCACTACCTCTGAAGAAGAGCAAACGAAAGAAAATGGGCTTCTAAAATGATGAAAAAGCAGAACAGGGCTGGCACCATTTCAGCCACTTTACAGCAAAAGCTGATTCATAAAAGCAGCAATGTGTTTGACCCTGTGGATGTAACAACATTTTAGGCACATTAAGGGATGGCAATAGCAATGCCTTGGCCAGTTACCAGGCTCTGTGCCTTCTAATCACAATAGCCTTGTGAACCACCCTTTCTGATAGAAAAATAGCATAGGAGGAGGTATTGCAGGTATCCCTCTGCTGCATTTAGGAAGCAAGGTAGCAGCCTACTACTGCAGTTACTTGATCACAAAAGCAGCCCACCTCCAATTTCCTCCTCTTTCAGAAAGTGCCAAAGAGTAAAACAGAAGGAGATTTTCAAGCTTCCACCCCCTCTTCTCACTGCACCACCCCACACATCCAGCCCACCCCGGCTTTGTCAGCACATGCTTTCCTAGCTGAGCAGCTTTTTCAGATCTGACCTTTTCTATCCTTTATTAAAGCAACTACAGCACCCACTGGGTTCCCAGTGGGAAACTACTACTGACAAGCCCTCTAAAAACTACCAAGACAAAACATTTTCCAGTGAAGATTTACATAGCATGTGTCTTATTATGTCAAAATACTCAATTCACAGCAACAAGCTTCAGTTGCACCTTGTTTCTATTCCAACCTAGCTTTGTCAACAAAGCCTAGTGAAGTAGTGGTAACTAGTAATTTCTGATGCCATTTGACAAGGCTGTAAAATTAGCTTGGGTGTGAGGTGACGGAGGGGAAAATAATCTTTACTTTCACAGTGGCTCACAGCCAGGAAGCAAGCAGGCATTACTGGGTGTGCACCTCAAATAAATGTTACAAAACTTTTCCCTCCTAGAACAAATAATCCTTCTCCAGATTTTGTATTGCTATTTTCATGAGAATTAAAAAAAAAAAAAAAAAAAAAAAAAAGGAAGATTCTACAGAGTAGTGTCTTTGTTTCCACTGGGACAGAGTCAATTCTCTTCCTAATAGCTGGTAGTTTTTTCTAAGTAATGCTTACCTTATCAAGGACTTTTCAGTCTCTCATGCTCCGCCAGTGAGGAGGAGCACAGCAAGCCAGGAAGAAGCAGAGACAGGACACCTGACCCAAACTAGCCAAAGGGGTATTCCATACCACAGCACATCATGCCCAGCATATAAACTGGGAGGAGTTATCCAGAAGGCCCAGATCACTGCTCTGGTCGTGCTGGGTATCAGTCAGCCAATTTGTGAGCAATTGTACTATACATCACTTGTGTTTCTTGAGATTTGTTCCTCTCTCTTTGTTGTTTCCCTTTTCCTTACAATTATTATTTACTCTATGCTATTTTATTTAAATTATGAAATTGCTTTCATCTTAAACCCACAGGTTTTTGTTTTATTTTTCTCCTCAGGGAGACTGGAGGGTGAGCAAACAGCTGCGTGACAGTTGCCAGCTGGAGTTAAAGCACAAATAGAAATAGTCTGCATTACCACTATTAAACACACAACAAATAACACTTCTTGGAAACTAAATAGGCAAAGCCCTGTGCTCTTTATATTCTTCAGTATGGACTTCATCAAAGCTGATAGACCTGAACTAGGTACTTGTTACTTAATGTTATAGCATGGTTAGGGTTTGAAAGGGCCTTAACATCATCTAGCTCCAACCCCCCTGCCACAGGCAGGGATACCTTGCACTAGACTATGTCACCCAAGGTTCTCTCCAACCTGACCTTGAGCACTGCCAGGGATGGAGCACTTACCACTTATTTGGGCAACCCATTCCAGTGTCTCACCACTCTCACAGTAAAGAACTTCTTCCTTATACCTAATCTAAACTTCCCCTGTGTAAGTTTCATCCCTTTCCCCCTTGTCCTTTCACTACAGTCCCTGATGAAGAATCCCTCCGCAGCATTCTTATATCCCCCTTCAGATATTGGAAGGCTGCTATGAGGTCTCCACGCAGCCTTCTCTTCTCCAGGCTCAACAGCCCCAACTTTCTCAGCCTATCTTCATACAGGAGGTGCTCCAGTCCCCTGATTTTCATTGTGACCCTCCTCTGGACTTGCCCCAACATCTCCATGTCCTTCATATGTTGAGGACATCAGAACTGCACATAGTACTCCAAATGGGATCTCACTAGAGCAGTGCAGAGGGTTCGACCTGATGGTCACACTTCTTTTGATATGGCCCAGGATAAGGTTCACTTTCTGCGCTGTGACGTCAATTTGCATCATTTTGGTCTGTCATGGACAGTCTATCCATCAGCACTGCTTTTCTTTGAAAAAATCCATCAGGGAGTTTGCCTCACTTGGTCCTTTGCACCAAAAGTTTTCTCTAACCAAGCGAAGAACTTGAGAGGCCGATAAGCCTGAAGACACAAAGCTCATCTGTGTTTGCAAAACTTGGTTCACAAGACAGTGAGGTATAAAACCACAATGGACAGATCTTCCAAAAAGTTATTAAAAAAAAAACAACCCAAAAAACTCTTTTACATGCTTTAAGAAACTTATCTACTCAACCATAGGTATTAAATTTTGGCTTGGAAAAAACAAATGCATATAGAAATTTATACCATCTCAAAATCCCTCATAAACAAGCCCACATCAGCAAGCATCTTAGTACTACAACTATATTTCAGCTAAACTGAATCACTTATGGATTCAAAAATATCATCAAGTAGCCCAATATATATAATATACACACCCTCAAAAAACTTGTGAAAGAGATTACAAAAACATTGATGCACTCATAAATCATTTGCTCATACCAAGTGCACTTACAAGATCAATAAAACCCTTCTATTTTGAGTCTAGGTTCATCTTTCTGGCTGAAGAAGAAGAAACTGGATTAGCATCTCAGATTTTTTTGCATCTCAAAGTGTATCTCAAGCATGCTACTTCAGGAACAAACCAACTGGGTAGTTTTTGGTCAACTACCCTTTAACTTCTATTTCATAAATCTTATTATCCTTTTACCGGTCCCTTTTACATTTCAAAGCTATCCCAAAGGCTTCTAGGAACCCTCTGGTTGGTATCAGCCACTCCTCCCAGTTTTGTGCCAGTCCTCAGCTACTTGTCTCAATTGTCTTGATCTTGAGAGGGACCTCAAAAAGATATCAGTTCTTCATGGATACATCCCATCAGGGTGTAAGGACTTCTTATGTCCAGTTTGCTGAAGTATTTTAAGATGGTTCTTTGTGATCTAACTCTATCTCTTCTCCACTCCCTTTCACAACAATATGTGACTAGGTTCTCAACTCTCACTCCATATCATCTCCCATACACAATATATGAAATAAGATAATGGGCAAGATATTACTAGCTCTGACCAGTACCTATAGCACTAAAATCCCAGACAGTAGACATGGGAGCAAAAGCTGTGAGAGTGCTGCCTTCAGGTATCATAAACCACATGCGTCTGTAAGATAAGCAAGTTCTCATGCCTGCTACTACATCTTGCGGCTTTCAGGAAATAAGCACTCAGTAATATTATTCATAATCAAATTAGATAAAAGAGAAAGAGGTTGCTTTTTATTCCAGCCCTGCTGCACATTTACTGTCCTTATTACATAAGGTCTAGCAGCTAATTCTGTTGCCAGCAAGAATGTACTGCTGGCACTTGCTATGTTTTGCTGTTATTAGAGCTGAAATTTCATTTGCTTAAGTATCTGTGCAGTATCTTATGCAAATTCACATGAGATATGTGCCTAATTGTATGGAAAAAAAACCAAACAAACTTGGAAAGGAAGCAAGAATGGATGTATAAAGGAAGGTATACTGAGGCTTTTCATAAAACTATAAACACCATATATTGTCACTTTCACCTGTGAAGTGCAAAGGTACAGATCCAGAACATTCCACATCTCACACATCTTAGTGAAGTTACACATACTTTCCAATTTTATTATTGTACTATGTGAGAGTTAGAAATTCTGTCTTTGCTGCCAAATGCTAATAGACTTGGCTATCCCAGATGTACAAAACTGGCTGGAGGGTAATACCCTTCAGTATTCCTGTCCCTATTCAGTTTAGATTTCACAGTTATGTTTACTGCAGCTTGGTATTTTCTCAGGAGTGTGGGAGGCTTCACTGGATTGTAAGTAACATTCAAGGCATCTAACCACACAAGAACTACTTTCCTCCACTTGTATAAACAGCTTACTTCATTATCGAATTCTTTTCAGTAAACAGAAAAAGACCCATCAGGCTTGCACTCTCCTCACTGGCCTATTAAACACTGCAGCCTGTTTCTCACCAAAAGGAAGGAAGGGGAATCATCAATCTTTAGCCACATTTTAGATGATGCTGTCAGAAAAGAAAGACACCCAAAGCACCCAGAAAGCACTTGGGAATTATTCCATGTTATTTGTTACTATCAATACATATCGTGCAGAGGAACTGACAGCAGGCATGACAGAGACAGAAGGCCACAAGTTTTCTTGACTATAAAATATTTCTGATCCTGTTTTGAGAAGCTGTACTTCAAGTGGGATGCCCTGAAGCAATTGCAGAGAACAATCTGGTAAGGTTTGGAAATTGGGACAGTGCCTTTATTTTTTTGGACCGTATGACTTTCTACATAGTGAAGGTGGAACATACTTTAAAAAGCAGTCAGAGTAAGAACCTCTGGCTTCCTCACTAGCCCACTAAAGGTACAATTTGAGTTTAATCAGTTGCTCTGTGGCCAGATGTGGTTTAGCTAATAGTAATAAGCATCAGAACAAAGCAATGCAACGTATGCATGTATTAAGATATTTCAGATTTCCCAAAGCGAATGAGAACTAGAAAGAAGCCTTCTACTCTCTTTATTTCTTTCAAAATATAACCAAAAATTCAGTAGAAGATCGATCCAAACACCCAATTGCTTCCATGACCCTGATTAAATATCGTGAAGTTCAGCATATTTAGACTAAATAATTTTTTGGTGCTTGAAGCAAGACAACCTGAGACTGTCTTAAAAATCACAGAATGCCAAGGGAATTCATTGGACTCTGTCTTGGAGTACGGGATTAAGGATGGATTTTTAAGGACAATGCACATATCTTAAATTGTAATAAATGCACTGTATTTATTAAAAAAGTTAATAAATACCTTCAATGCAATTACTGAAAATCTGTAGAGGCTCCAGATGCAAACTACAGCGTGACTGTAACTATAATTTATGATATATCCCTTTTCTGTAAGAGTCCAGTAATTCTAGTCTTTCTGCAAAGTTTACCAAAACATAAGTAAGAACTAACAGTAACCATCCGTCCTTCAGGAACTTAATACATATTAATTTTAGCCTCTTTTAAAAATATAAGGAGCAGCAATCACTCTGCATTCAAATATTCTGAGAACCACTCAGACATTCTCTCAGCTTTTGCTACTGACAAGGAGGAAGAGTTAGAGAGTTTCTGTTATGCAGAACAGGTAGAGTGAAATTTGCCTGTTTTATTATTAAAAGAAAATCTCATTAGTGTTCAGAACACAGAAGATCTCACAGCCTTTAGCTAAACACCTGCATTTCTTTGAATATTTCTGGAGGTCTGTGAAAAGTTTAATGCTTAAGAAAAATGAGCACAGCTCAGACTTCTGAAAAGGAATAAAGATGGGAGGGACAGTGAAGGGCCACCACTTTACACAACAGCAGCAAGACCAGCACGTGATGCTTAGGAACACTGATACCAGCCCATGCAGCCTAAAATCCAGACACCACAAAAAACAGTTTGGGTATCTTTAATGTACAATATGACCATTAAGAATTTCAGTACATAATGAATCTACCTATGCCCAGAGAAATCAAAAATGGATGGGTTTTCTTGTGATAAATTATTCAGACAAGCCAATGAAGATCTGTGCATCTGACTTGTGACTAAACAACTTATCAACAATTAATCAACAAATTTTAGATAAAAAGGAGACATGTTGTTGAAATCAAGCTATACAAGCATACCAAACCCAAAGATTTCTGATGATAATGCTCGCAGCCGTATCATGAATTAACTTGAATTCCTTGATTCAAGAATGAAAAGCTAAAAAGTTGGATGCTCTGGTTTACAAGGACCTAGGAGTTCGAAACAGGATATGCCACAAAATTTATATTTATGGTAATGTTCAGAATAGATAACTGCAGTCATTCCCCTGAGACTCATTAAAATCACATTTTGAACACTATTGAAAAAAAATACTATTAAAAATGTGAATCAGATTCAGTTTTGTTTGTTTGACCAAACAAAATGGTAGGATATTTAATAATGCTGAGAAGATAAGAATTAATGGTAACTTCTATATTCAGTTATTAGAATAAGTAGCATTTGTGTCTCTACAGTAGAAAACAATACTGACAGCATTTTTCCCAGCTTTAGGAAGTTTGTTGCATTCCAGTCAACAGAAAGTAGCATGGAACAGATAAAAAGAAAAAAATCAAAACACTCTTCTTGTGGGTTTTGAAATATTTTTCATACTGGTACAGAACTTCTTTTAAATAGCAATTACATGGCCAACCTTCAGTACTACCCAAACCTCATAATATTGCCTTCCACTTTAGGTGAGAAAAACTCTTATTTTCACTAAATCAGTCCTGAAATCCAATGAGCTGACCTGATAATCTTGTTTCACTTTTTTTTTTTTTTTAATTATAAAAGAAAAAAAAAAAAAAAAGAAGCTTTGTTTGTTTGGATTTTTAATTTTTTAACTTAAAGCCAGGGGGTGATCATGGGCAAAGAACAGAGAATTAGCTAAAACAACTTGGCAAGAGCACCCACTATGAGTGGGATAGAAACAAGACAAAAACTCAGAAATGGAAAAAAATTATGAAATTCTTCAAGTGTAGCTATGAGAGACAGAAAAAACAATGTGAAGTATCAGAGAGATGCAATAGAATCCATTAAGCACACAGGAAAGCTGTTAAGTCAGCCTTAAAATAGAAGTTAACCATTTTATTTCTCTAGGGATTTTTACAACACACATTTTACTGTCTTAAAAAGGAAAGAAGCATCAATCTGAATACATCTTGCTGAAGCACTTTAAATATCACACTTAAAGGAAAAATAAGATTCTAAAAAAAATGAAAACTGAATTCCTTAAAGCTCAATCATCTAAGCATTTGTTCAGTTCCACCCATCCACCTCCCAGAAGATATAGCTTGCAAATCCCAAGGCCAATTTCCTAAGAGACTAATAAGGAGAAAGTTAATTTGGACTAGAAAGAGCAAAGTCTGGTTACTGCTATCTTTGCATACTATGAAGAAAACCAAACACATAGAAGCAGGACTTGAAATTTTTTGGTCTAAGATTTTTGAATAAATATTTTTGATGAAGTTATTTCAGAGAAATGTAGAAACTCCTGTAGCTGCTTTTAAAATTTAAATCACTTTTGATCCAAATTACAGGATTGATCACTCTGGTTTTGTTGTATTTGAAGGTTCATTTTGTGAATTTTCTCTACTGATGGCAATAAAGCCATTCTATTTGGTTCTTTAAAACAAAACCTAGACAACATTTTCAGAAATGTTAGTCCTTGGCACAGGCAGGCCCCAGTAAAAATGGTACACACTAGACAGAAGATCAAAACCTCTATGTCCATATAATAATAGTATCCCCCACAAACACACAAAAGAAGATAGTTAAAAGCTGAATGGCAGTTAGAAGCTCCACAAAGTAAACGCCCCTTATAACACTCAGAAGCTGACCAAATTAAATTTGCCTGCTGTATCTCACCTGAATTGGCTGCATTCATATCAGTAAGAACACCCTTTTGTGGCATAGAAGCTATATAGTCTTACAGTGAGTTTTTCTGAAAGCAACCTATGAGCTGTTAATTACTCTCCATTTCACACATGCTCCTGAAGAGAGGACAGTGGGTAAGTGAAGTGCAGTGCAATTTGAGATTGGCCTGCATCATACTTAACACACAGCAGCTGAGAGATTGGTTTGTTTCTGACAGTAGATCAGAAAGTACTGTCAGACTTCTGTGTGTCTTGCAAGTTTAAGATAGAGACTCGCTTCAAGGTGTAATCACCACAAGTATAGAGTATAAGCTTTGTCCATGTTAATCAGTGTACTACATGAATTTAGCAAAAGAACATTTTTTTATCACTGTATTTAGATGATATGTGACAAAATTAACTAATGGACTACTTGTGTTATAAGTTGTTAACATAAGGAAGGTGAGAAGGACATGATGCAAGTCAGTTCACTCAGGACACTACCAAAACATCTACCATACGAGGCCACTGAATGGTAAAGGAACCTAGCTGAGTTGGAACATGAAAATGATGCAGATACCAAAGATTCACACTTGCCAGACTAGATCCTTAGGTGAAAGTCACTAAAGGATTTGTGCAGGGGGAAGAGCGGCATAGAAGGACCAGTGTAGCACTGATTTGCTCCTAATATGTCACTTCTGACAACACATCACTCCCGATGCTTCTGGGGCATGCATGGAAATGTCAATGATTGTGTAGACAGTAGAAGCTGAGAAACAAGTTGCCACAAGACCAACTTATAAAAACCCTAAGGGAGGATAAATGTCAGCTTCCTTTTGTATTTAGTAATTGTCCTCTGCAGTTTTGCTAAGAAATGATGCTTGATGAGCATATTATTACATCAACAATGTAATTTAACACAGCTTTGATGCTGTACAGTTGTACATTAAACCTCAAACTTTTTGGAAGTTTTCTTTCTACAGGTAATTTCACATATCTTGACAGTATCTTGGTAAAGTAGAAGGCAAACAAAATATATAGCTTGTTAGAAAAAGTTATTTGACTTAATTCTAATCAGTGTTTTCTCAAAACAATGATATATGGCAATGAAATATGAAACACCTCCAAAAAAAGATTTTTAAAAAAATATTTTGTTAATTCCTGCACTGAGGATTTAAAATCTTACTATGCAAAAGTTCATATACTGTTCATTCTTTGAAAAGGACAACTCCACATCTGACAGAAAAAGAAGTGTTAGTTGCTGTGATATTTTTCTTCTTCATCTTCCCCCCTTCAAGAATGTCTGTCAAGCTCTCAAGTTCTGTTCAGCTCCCTGAATTTCAGTTATTCACACAGCAAGACTCTACAGGTTAAGAAGTAAGTAGCTATCTATCTTAGCCTGAAACATGTTGTGTAATAAAGGGAATTGTAGCCAATGGAAAACACAAACCTAGACATGGAAAAAATTAGTTTTGTCACACTCCTGCATCTTTCCCCCTTCGACTAGTTGCATAACACCCAATTAAAAGAGGGGCAAAATGCCATCTAAAGAGACATATCAAACCATTCCTCTCTTAAGAGTTCAAAATGACTCGAGGATTACAGCCTGAAGCCTGCAAACGCATACATGCACTTTCCTGTTGCAGACAGAGAGCTCTTCTTTTGTACATGGGAGACAAAATTACAGAAAAGTTATGTTTGCTTTATGTTGGTGAGAATGACCAATTTTAGCACACTGGTTATTTTCAAGAATAGTCTTTATCCTGTTTCTCTGTAGGATATTACTGCCATTAAGGAACAGTATCATCATCCAATCCCACTAAATTTAAAGAAATGGCCACAATTTTTTGCCTGAGGGTTCATGATTGACCTCCCAGAAAAGCAGGTTACTTAGAGATATACAAAGATAAAACTTAAAATCAAATAATCCAGGGAAAGAATTACATACTTAGGATGTCGGATGTCTGGCAGGGATCGCTCCAGTGCTATGTTGTTGCTAACAAATATGTTGAAGCCATTTTCTCTATATGCAGAATCATCATGGTCTTCCTCTGTGAGAGGGTACGGCTTTCCATGTTCACCTTTCCCTACAAAGAAAAAATACAAATCTTTGCCTTAAACTGACAGCACAAAATGGACTACAGAGAAAAAAATAAGTTAGATTGAATTTCAATTAGTACACTGCATCCAGAACATCTCTAAGGAGCTTCTTGCAGTGTCTTTAAGAATGCTCTTGGTACCTGCAATAGAAAAATATGAAGTAGATACAAATAATGGGACTTGGAGGCCCCTCTGAATTCACCCAGTTCATTTAGCTTTCCTTCTTTCCAGAGACACAATCAGCTTAAAGCAGTTTATACATAAAAATGCGAATCAAGCTTTCATAGCAGTAATGAACAAATGGATCAGTTCCAGCAATTCTCCTTCTGATTGATATGAGTAACCTAATTACTCAGTTACTCTATATTTCAGCAGTCAGAGCAACCCTCCCACCCCCTTTTCCAAAACCGATTTCTGTACTGAAGTTTAGAGTGTCCAACTTTCAAAAGCAAACAGCAAGGAAACCAAATGTTTTGCTCTGGGCTCCTTGAACACCCTTGTACTCGAAGGGCTCAGCCAGATGTACTCAGTGCTTCTAATATCTCAGTGCTGCTGATTTGTTTTCATAAAGTGATCACTTTGGTTCCCTAAAGAAATTATTTGCTCATTCCCTGGCACAGAACAGGCCTTCCATTCCAGCTTTTTATTCCCAAGTTATTTCTCATCATCAGTCACTTGGCTTGCTTAGTACACACCTCAGGCAACCTTCACCTCTACCTCTTCCAGTCAAAGAGTAGAGAACACACAAAAAAACTTCAAAGAAAATAAAAATACAAAAGCCTTCACTTCTCAATTATTTTTATTCTTCTTATTCTTTCAGAGGATGAACACTTCAGAGTTTCTAAGCTCTTCATGCCTACTCAGGTTCCCAAGAAGACACACTTTCTTCTACATCCAACTGATCAGCTTATAACCTCTCTGTCTTTCTCCCTCCAGGCCCACTTATAAGAAAACACTTCCTTCTTTCTGAGCTCTTTTGAGACATTTATCACTTTCCCAGCTGGATTTGATAAATGACCACCTGATCCTCAGCTAATCAGGAGCAGCTGCAGGAGGGGTTGAAGAAAAAGTGACTTTAAGATGACAGAAACATCCAGCGGTATTCTTAAAGTCCATGAGCCTCTTTCATTGTGCAATTTCATATTGCACAAGCATAAAATATTAAAAACATAGAATATGCAATTAAAGATTCTGTAGCCACTAAATTTCAGATTTTCTTCAGATAAAATAATATTTAAAAAAACCCCTTTGTGTATATAATTGCAATTTCATTTAAATTCTTAAAAAAATAAGGTTACTTACAGGGGAAAAAAGGTTTCTATAATGAAACGCTCTTTATTTATACTATTTCGTTGCTAACAGGTACCTTGCCACTTCTTTTCCAAACATCTCCAAATGCACATAACATACTAACAAAATACAAAATCTGAGAATAGGCTTCTATGTGAGTCCTTACGATTTCATACTAAGCATAGGGAGTAACCATAATATTAAAGAAGCAGCTGATGAGTCCGAGTACAACTTAAAATTCAATAGCACAATCATATGAATTCTGTTTCATAATACAGTAACAGTAAGCTAATGTCATTCAATCCCCAAGACATGGAAATTTTAGCCCCTCTTGTAGTACATATTCTAAATAGACTAGTACATACGTAGTGCTTATTCTAATATTTTAGTTTGCTTTTAATAAGACATTTATCCAGGTAGTTACAAATATAATGGAAATTCCAGAATAAATTACCTATGTAATAAAAGCATAATATTGCTAATTGATGTTTTTGCAATATAATTGTCTGTATATTCCAGCTATTCACCCTGTATGAAGAAAGGTGGATTCTTTGGTTTTTTAAAGGAGTCCATTTGGCTATTCAGGTGATGAGTATTTTTCATAGTCCTATAGTTTCTTCATATTATCCCCTGCTACTGAAACTGAAACCAAGTACTTCTAAAGCAGACTTCCACTCAAATGGCGTGAACCTTCTCATATTGTGCTGTAGAAGTGTTTGACCAGTTCCAGCCTATAAATTGCTTTTGCACTTATAGAATAAGTTGGGCCATGAAGTGCTCTAGAAACCGTGAAGTGATTCTTTCCTAACACTATATAAAAATATAAAATAAAACACACAGGGCATGATCAGAGGCTTGGGGTTCTTTATGAATCCTATGAGTATTTCTCCCAGCTTTCCTGTTTGCTTGCTTTCTCACCCTGCAGTTCGTGCTGATCAGTTAGGTATCAGGTGGCCATGTAGCAGATCCAACTGAAAGCAGTTTGCTAATTTCTGTAAAAGACCTCAAATAAAAAGACTATTTCTTATGAGGAGGAGAGAAATAGAGAGCCTGGAAGATAAGGATTAAAAAAAAAAATAAAAATAAAAAAAGGAAGTACAGCTTTTGGATAATCAGTAGGCCTCAGGAGTTCCTTTTGCACAAAAAAAATACCATATGTAAGTCTCACAGCATTAGAAACTACCATAAGCACATCAAAACTCTTTTCTATCACTGACTTTGCTTTCCTAGATAACTGACAGTAATTGCCATCACTGCACACAGGTTTGGAGCTGGACTATCCAAAAGTTTACCTGAAATGACAGAGTGACATGGGAAACTTCACAATGCAAGAGCAAAATTCTGGTGAAAAGGAGTGTGAAGGAGTTCAATGGCTATAAAAAGCTACTTTAGTCCCTGGCTATAGAAAGCTACTTTAAACACATCAATAGACAGATAAGCCCTCCTATACTATTTGTTCAGCCTGAAGGCAAAACAGCAATTCAGGAGGTGCATAAGGGGCATTAAGTATTGTAGAGAAGAGAATAAAAAAGCCCGAATTCTTGTCCTCTTTGAGTTTAAAAAGGAGCTCACCCAAACATGGTGGATAAAATCAGTCCAGCACCCGATACTCTCTCTGAGATTCATTTGCAGACTATAGAACCCCAGAATATCAGAACAATCAGACATCTTAGTTCAGTTACTTGGATTTTGATTTTTCAATGAGGTGGGAAAGAAGGGGAAGAACTCAAAAGCATAAGAATGACACATATTCATTGTAGCCCAAAAAATCCTGTTAGAATGCTCCATTGTCTGAGAAGCCTAACAATACTGTTTAATACACACAATGTGGTCTTTGTGATTACAGAGTTATTACACTGATTTTTAATTTAGTACTCAATGCAGGCAATATTTGGAAAATACGTTTGGTTTTGGTATTTTTTTTTCTTAAGACGCTATGATGGTTTTGGAGTTGACATCTCGACATTGCTTAGTATGTTATTGTTAGAATGCACCATTAATACACCATCTCAAAATGCTTCTCCACAGATATTCAGATAAACAAAATAGTGAAGTAATGTATTATAGCTATCCAGATAAAGTACCAGCTTAGCCAAATATTAGATGCTTTGTAAGGCTTTTTTTTAGCCCCACTCAAGGATGCTGCTGTCTCCTAGGAAACAATACACTCTATACCTAGCCCTAAAGGTTTTAAGTTTTATGCTTGACAACTTGTGATAACTGATAGTTCAAGGACACCTCAGTTACAGCATCTTCTGCTTATTTTAAATACAGATACACCAGAAGGAGAATAAACCTTCTTGAACAACAGATGGCATGAAGCACAGAGGATTAGGGTGAGAAAGAAAATAAAGAAAAAAAACCCATTCTGTACGCTTGGTACAAACGCGCAACAGCAGAATAACGGCTCTGGATTAGCAACAATGATACAGTTGCCAGGTATGATAATTATAAAGAGAGTAGGGATATTATTGGCAAAATCTATCAGCTGTTAATCAATTTGCACATGCAACAGTTGTTCTGCACTGCTTCAGCATGAAATGGACAGGGGATCTTGCTTAAAATTAAAAACATCAGAACACATTGCAACAAGTTCTGGTTTCATAGAATTCTGGGTTTTGATTTGGGTTTTTTTATAACTGAGGTAAACATGATTTATAATTAAACAGAGACGGTAAAAACAAATGGCTTTGCCATATAAGTTAAAAGAAGTTAAACAGTTGCTTGACATACTAACAGAGGAAACTAAGTAGATGAAGAATGAAGCTACTCAGTGTCTGTAGGGAGGAACTGTGTACAAATCTGAATTATTTACTATTTATATTCACTGCTATTAGTTTACTCAGGGAAGACTTCATAGTCACAGCAAATCAAGACTATAATTCAGTAAAATATTTAAGCATACCCTTTACTTCAAGCATTCATGCATTCTTTAATCCAGTAACAGTTGTAATAGGGAAAAAGAATTCTTTATGATGTGCTAAATGCTTTACTAAATAAAATAGTTCAATATATAAAACTATAAACAAGTAAGTCGTCTTAGTTACAGTGCATCCTATTATTTTGGATAAAATACTTTTGCTTTTTTTTTTGAAGTATATGAGGATTTTTGTCTGCTACCTAAATATTCCATCAGAATCTAGTACGACATTGTCTGTGCACATCATACGTAAACTCAGAGCCCATTCTCTCACATGAAAGTTCTCATGGATAGAATAGATACCTAATCCTATCCTAGAGCAGTATTTCACTACAAAACTGAAGTCCCATGCTGGAGAGACTGGCTGTATTTCTTAGCAGGGGTAGACAGAGACATGCAAATTCAAAATTAATGCAGTCACATGTCAGCTTCAGAAAAGAAGTGTAAAAGTAGAAATAAAGATCATCAGCTGAATAAAAGCAAAAAGCATTAAAGTCAGACACCATCTTCCACCTTCTTGCACCTAAACGTTTATACAATAACCTTTTATGCTCCCTGACACAAGAGTATGAGTGAAACTGCTCTGTTTAAAGCAATGTGTACTATTTCTCACAAAATTTCTGAACTTCCCTAATGCACGCCTGTATATACATTTCCCATCTTGTGCTGTGGAGATGAACTGCATATTATCTCCATTAATAAATATAACAGTTTATCAATTCAAACTGCCACCATATTTTGCTCTTTGGTGAAGTGCATTTCCATTTGAATATAAACAAAACCATTTTATTCCTTACTTTTCCTTATCCTCACAGACAAAGGGTGCAGCACATCTGTTAAAATACTGGTTACATTATCTTAAATTTCTTTGAACTTTATGAGAAATAGGAGGAGGACCGGGGATAAATTGCTGCAATTCTATTTTTCCTCAGAGTCAATAAAAAACGTATCAGAAACTGAAAATTACCAGAAGTCTATTCTACTTTTCCCAGACTTCTCAGAGTATCCCATTAGTTGTACAACTTCACAGGCCTAATTTATAGGCAAGAAACTGAACCAATTTTACATCAATGGTAACAGGATCAAAAATCCTTTCTTTTTTTCCCTAGTGACAGCCATTGGAGTAAGATTTGCAATAACCTTAACTATTTATTACATAACTCATACCTCTGTCAAGTTTCTGAGGCAGCTCCCTTAGCACTACAGACACAGCTACAGTCAAACCGTATGCAACTGGGAAAACCAAAAAACCCTGTCAAGGAAATCCTGAGCAATAAATTCGCATGTAAGAATATTTTTTTTCTGAATATATAGCAAAAATTATTTTTTACTGTTTCAATATATAAAAAAAAAATTATTACTGTTTCCGTATCAAACTACTACAGAACACAAACAATCCAAAATTCACTCATTTTCTGGTAGAAAACATTCAAATTCTACTATTTTATTAACCTTGAGATGACAGTAGCACATACAGGTATTTCTTTCAACAACCATGTAGTCCTCAGTAAGTGGGATAGATATGTTATTGTCCTTTCTGTACTGCTGCTAGAGTAGCATTTTGGTCAGCAGGAGAAATATGAACTAAATTGTTTCTCTCTTCAGGAATGGCTTTATAGAAGAACAACAGGCTTGGAGAAAAAGGGAGAAAAACGTAACTTTAAAATTTGTTATTTGACTGCTGGCTTACATCCAGAATGAAATTTTTGTTTTCCCAACAAACCACAAACCAAACCACAAGAACATCCAAGAAACCCAAAAAAACTACAAAAACAAAGAGAGAAGAATATGCTCCTTAAAAAATTTAAAAGGGTATATTCATACTGTACTGTAGTTGCATCTTTGGAATATTGTTTGCTTATCATTCACGAGAGAAAAATGAAAGTAAAACTTTTGCTAACAGAGAAATGAGATCTATACTTAGAGCTGTGATGCATTTCCTCACCCTCAAGAAAAAGAAATCCCATACTGGGTAGGGGGTAGATAAAGGAAAATCATTTCCTGAAGAGGAGATGAAAAAGACAAATGGGAACCTCTGAAAAGTACTTATTTTACATGTGTTTGAGAGGCATTTCTATGAAAAGAAAGAGCAACTGCTAGCAAAAGACACACTGTGAGGCAGGGCAGCTAAAAGATGATTAGAGCAGTAGTGTGGAGAGGAGAAGAATGAAACAGTATGGTTAGTAGAGCAAGGAAAAACATCAGGCAAGGTGGCAGAAGCACCAGGTTGCAGCACCAAAGCTCTGATAACTCGAACTGGGTCTTGCTGCCTCACAGGAATCCAGTTCCCAAAAGTAATGAAGGATTTCATTCAGGAGTGGGGAAAAATCAGCTGGCCTACCCAAAGAGGACTGCAAAATTATTGTTATATCTAAGGAGTCAGCTGCTATATGTTGTTTGCTTATCTTTAATTAAATATTGTTTGCTAAGTCAATTATTTGCAAGAACTAAAAATAAGCTCAGTGCTCTCAAGATTAATTCCTGCAGGTATATAGGCATTGTATTACATATCACTTTAAATTTCAACCTGGCCCTTGATGCTGGCAATTGTGTTCTAGCAGAAAAGGTGCACTGTGCAGGTAACAGTTGGAACAATCCAACTCTGCTTATTGTAACTTTTATATCACTCATTTCATTTTCGTCATTTTGAATCAAGACACTGTGCTTTGTATCTTAAATATGTGCATTTTCTCAATCAGTAATAAATTCCTAAATCATATAGCCCATGCTTTATAAAAAATAAAAGTAATTTATCCCTCACCTTATTCATCCATTTGAAACATTAAAAATGTAGCCTCTGAATTTCCAATATATGCATCATGGAGTAGAAACACATTGTGCGGAGAAAAGCAATTGCTTTAAAATATGTCATGAGGCTAATCATGGCATCGCTGTGTTTCAGCAGAAGAAAGACTGCATATGGTTCTGAAAAGTAAGTTGTCAGAAGGCTTGAACAAAAGCTTCACAGAAATAAATAATGTTTTTAAACAATCTATAGCTTTTATCACTTGCTGCAAGTACTAAAACGGCTTGCCAGGCAGAAAGACTCATTCTATCCACTTTCCCACTTTAATAAATCTAGAAAAAAAAAGGAATTAAAAAAAAAAACCATACTATTTGGTATGTCCAGTGTATTTAGAATGCCACAGTGTACAATGCAAGATAAGCAGCAACACATGCTGTTTTGATATGAGTTGCTCTATCACTACAGCAGAGCAGCAATATCCTCAATAGTGTTCTGCAGGCTGAGCTGAATGTAATCATAACTCTGTAGCCAGGGGATGCACAGTACATCTTCTATTTAGTCTAACTACTTATCACCAAATGCCACAGCCACTGGAATGCTTTTTTCATTTAACATTAGAACAGGCTGGCTGTAGACCATTAATCAGAGACAAATGCTGAATGAGCAAGCATGTGGGCCACAGAACACAACCATAAAAAAGACTTCAGAGCTTGGTTTAGCAACTGAGTGACCAGATAGGATAAAAAAGGACCTACTATGGAACAAGATTACCTGAAAAAAAACCAAGTTAACACTGTTCAGGTGTTTGTTTCAGTGCTTAAATAAGTTAATATATATAAACTGCATCAAGAATATCATTCTAATAGTCTCTAGAACCAGTGGGTCTTCTATAATTAATGCATGTGTTCAAGCTGATCACTTTAAAGAGCTCACAGTGTTACTAACATGGTATACGCAGGAACTAAACAGCTCCACAAAGTTTATGCAGAATTACGGCTGCATAGGTACAGTTTTAGAAAGCCCAGAAATACAAAATGACGGGGTTCTAACAGCAGTAAGAACACAAGGCTTTTCCTTCCCCTTCTTCTTTTCTTTTCTTTTTCTTCATTCTAAGATGTAATATAGCCATGTACCATTTACTGCATACCATCACAGGAAAATAAAGAGGATGCTCATGGAACCAACCTATTAATAGTAGTTCTTTAATTCTTTTTTCTTTTTTTTTTAATTAATTCAACTAAACTAGCTCTAGAAGCTGGCTTTGTGGCTGTCAAACAACAAAGACAGAATAACCTGTAAAAAACAATTTAGCTACGTATGATTCAACATCATGAAACAGCACAGTCACTCTTGCACTGGAAGCACTGCTTCATGATGCACATCCTACAGAGGAAGAATATATGAGCCGCCATGGCTCCCAGCAAATTTAGATTTAGCTTGTAAGACCCCTAACAGAAGAAAAACATTTAGATATATCCATTCTAACTTATGAAGATAGTAAATATTCACAGTTAAACTTTGAGGCAGACCCAGGAACAAACTATGTCACCTGATTCCCCAAACGGTGGTTCAATGACGAGGCCCTCCTTCTTCCTACTGTAAAGCTGAGAAGAGTGCCTATAAGCAAGGAGAGTTTGCACACCCAGGGCCAGGAAGGTAACTTCCTCAGGTAGCATGTATGTATTTCACTGCTTTCTCAGGCCCACTCTGATCTATATATTATGTAATGTAGTGCCATATTTCTGAGATGATAATTAGTTTAATATGAAACTGAAGCTGAGCATGTAAATAATGATCTGATTTAATAAAAATGCAGAGACCCTCACCTCCACCATTCAGAGATATCATTATTATCCTCAAGACAAATAGTGTAAGCCTAGGGAACTGTAGTAACATTTCAAGATACAGCAAAGTGCACTAATGACAGATGAACAACTGAAACTCTGGTAATGTCCCATTCTCGGGACTGGTCTACCTAAGTTCTAATGCTTTAATTAAAACATAATGCATTTTTTTTTTTTACATCCAAAGTAGCACTTGGAATCTCAACACCCTTCTCCTTTTTATGTTTTCTTTTGGCAAATCAGACTCACTACTGCTCTGAAAACTGTTTCAATGCTGCTTATACTCACTGCTACCGCACTTCCCAGTGACTGCCTTTCCCCCTTCTTATAACATACTACTAATGCTACAATCATTAATATTGCCTTTTATCATTCATTTTGCGGTTTACAATACGTTCTATCTCAGAAATGATAAAAGATTTTCCTATGGTAAGGAGATTCCTGTGGTAAGAAGAACTAAACTTAATGTTTCCCCACTATGAGCACAGATCTGCGCAGCCCTCTTCCTCCCTTGCCATTGATTAGCCATCTCTCTCAATAACAAGTGTTAAATTAATGCCAGCCTTTTTTCATATTGCTGACACAAATTTGAGGAGATGTCTTATATTAAGGCCAACTGAAATTTCCAGTCAATATATGTTGTGGAATCAAGCAGAGGCAGATGTGGAGACTCAAAAAATCTTCAACCATGAACTGAGCAGATTTTCAATGAGTTAATTTAAAATTTTTCTATTTTAAAGGACAGCTCATCACTTACAGAACACAACTAAATATTTATTCCAGGGCCACATTTACACATCAGTAGGAATCCACGTACACCCATTGGGACCTTTGTAGAAAAAGTTAATTTGCCAAAAACTGGTGTTTGTATTCAGCCAAAAATAACAGCTGATTATTTTTTCTTTCCATTTTGTTGATGTCTGCTTTGAAGCAAATCAAAAATACATTTTGAAAAGCAAAATGCTAAAATTACAGGCTTTTTCAAAATCTTACATAAAACCCAAAAATTAATTAAGATGATGAAAGAATAGGTATCCAAGTTGAAAATCCTGTTTGTGAACCAAAACTATATTTCCTCATTTTATCACAGATAGAAAAAAGTTTCACTTTTTGCCAGTTGTCACTGTGTCCTGGGTTCAGCAGTAGCAGTCATTGTTTCTCCTTCTTAGTAGCTGGTGCAGTGCTGTGTTTCTGACTTTCAGCCTGGGAACAGCGCTGATAACATTGATATGTGCTGAACCCAGGACACACTGACATAAATCACTACCAATGAACACACTTCCTTTACAATAGATTTATTACCCAGATGACAGCCAGTGAAAATGCATAGAATACACTTAAGCTTATTCAAAGAATCTATCCTTCAATGCCTTTAAGAGTGGTTTCTAAAACCAAAGAGATGAATATAAACAGCATCCCTATATGGCACATTCACATTTTACACTAAGCAAAGAGGAACCTTCCAATCAATTCCTTTTCTTCTCTCTTTTCCATTTCGTTTGTATCAGTTGACCAAGAAATACTTGAAAACAAACTGCTCATCCAGGCATCTGGAGAGACAGCTACCCTCAAGGATTAGCATCAAAGGACCTTGTCAAAACAGGAAAGTAGCTCCAGAACTTAGTTCTTAAAAATGAAAGGTCTGAACTGAACTACACCAGCTGGCCAAAACTGTAGCCAAGAATCTATTGTTTTCACAGTACCTTTATTAGCATTTTTACTATGTGTAATTCTTATCCACTAAATAAAAGAGAAATTAAATGAAAAAAATATTACTTGAGTACATGACATTGCCCAGAAATTCTCATGGTTTCCTAATTTCCATGTAAAACTTCAAATTTCTCAGAGAAGAACCCAAAACCAGATGAAATCATGGTTGGTATCACAGTTCATTACAAACTTTAAAAAACTTTGATGGTTGTATAAGCCAGGGAGGAAAAAGTCATTTAAATACCATGCTGAAGTGACAGTACGTTAGTAACTTGCTTAACTTACTGATTAATAGCAGCTAATTAAAATGTCAGCTCTCTAGAACTTCAACAGCTCACAGTTTTTACTCTTCTTTCTCAAGCATGTGAAGTTTGGATTTCTTCCCAGTATAACTGCATTAGCAAAAGCTGGGAACAAAATATATAAAACTCCCAAATAAACTAATACGTTATTTAGTTCAGGGCTTCTTTTAATTTTCATGTGACAATATAAAAATTAGATTAATCTCTAACCTAAAAATCTCTCAAGAGTGACTTGAAGTTTTCAGTAACAAAAATAGCCTTTTCACCAAAGAGCAGGAAAGCAGTCCACAAGGGAACCATCAGTGCTGGGAGGACAATGGAATTGGCATCCTTTTAGTGTCTGCAACTGGTCCTCTGGAGACTATTCCTTCCCTGATATATACACCAGTACTGTATGCTTCATGATCAGAGCTTCAGGATCAGTCTCGCCTTTTGCAAGTTGTCTTACAAAAGAGCAACTAGAAGTACTGGTAGCCTCATATACATTGGCCAAAGTTTCCAAAACACATACATGCCACCCAATTAATTAGCATATAAAACAGAAGTAATAGTCAGGGTAACCTGAAATTAATTTAGCTGTCATTTAAAAATGTAAAAATATAAACCTTTTTTAAGAGTAAATTAACTAAGGAATACCAAAAGCAAGGCTATCGCCATGAATTAAGAACACTGATAATGCAATTTTTTTATATATATATATATATATAATCAATTTGTTTGTTTATTTTTCCATTGACTTTCCTGGAAAGTTTTACTATTCACATTACAACATCACTTGCAGCACTTTTAATTAAGATTGCCTTAAAAAATTTGTTTTCAGCTTGTAGACAGCAGAACTTTGTTGCATGTTGATAGAATAAAATGCCACTCTCAGAAAAGTGGGGATTTTTTTACTTTCCTTTGTTAGAAGGACAGATTCTCTGACATATCACACCACTACATCATTTGATGAGCTAGTATCTATGAGGCAAATTAGAGCAAAACAATCATATATCTCTGCCTTTTCACATATATTGACTAGATGTCAGACAAATTGTTTCACCAGTCCAATAATTTTTCTCTGTCAGCCTTGTTTAAAGAAAATAGGAAAGAAAAGAAAGTCACTTTCCACATATTTCAGTCATAACCTTTATTGAGATAACTATACTAGGCATTCACTTTACTTGTGGAGTTAATTTATACACTTAGAAGAAAAAAATCTATGACATGAAAGTAGGCACAGTTCATTGGGTTTTTTTAGGGAATGATTGTTAAATCCAAACATCTTGTTGGCCTTTTGGGCAAAAGGCTACAAAATATTCCAAATTTGTGTTGATGAATGCAACTATGTAATCTTCTAAACTGTATTTTCTATAAATGAAAAAAGTTTACAACATCTAGTCAAATAGAAGCACACAGATAGTATCATACAACAATACATTATATATCATCTTTGAAGAATCTTTACAGTTGCAATGCTAAGGAAGGCAACTGGTGAATTTTAGAGTGTAAAGAGATTTCTAATTTGTTTGGAATGGAGTGCTTATGATTATCATCATGATTAGTCCACATCTGCAACATGCAAGATTACTGACTAGTGTGCAGGTAACATATGACACTGGTATACTATGCTGATAGCAAATTCCCTCAAGTATTATGCAATTAGACCCCCTAAAGGGCCTTGGTCAATTGGCTAGTCTTGAAAACTGAAGTTCCTCTTATGGGTCATTTGACTTTGATTTAGGTTAAAGGACTGTCTTAATTAAATCTTCAAAAGAAATAGTCATTAAAGCTCATTGACAGAAGCCTATTCCATGTTTTAAACTTAAAAACATGACACAAAAATAGTAAGGAAAAATCCCCTTTTGTCTTTGCTTCCAAATTGAAGAGTATGGTCTAGATATGATATAATTGCGGTCAAGTACTTGTTCCAGCTCTTTTGCCACAGTTTTGTTACGATTCATTTGCCTCTTCTTCTTTGAATTGGAATTTTCATAGCAAAAAAAGCAACACTTCAAAACTGGCATACAAAAGAAAACAATGTTTCTTTGCTCCAGTGAGTCAAGCACTAATTGCTCTAAACTGAAAAACTTGGTAATTTTTACGTCTATCACAACAGACAACTGACTCAATCTAGATGGTCTATAATGCTGTCCTCCTCCTTCCAAACGGACAGGCGTAGTCTGAAAGTCTCTCAGCTCTTCGTTCATTTCAAACTCTCCTTGCGAATGAGCCACATGTTTCAGAAGACTACCCAGATAGAATAATTTTTAGACAATCACTATATCTCTCTCTTTCTGATGATGTTTTTTGCTGATACTGAAATTATAATTTTCTTTTTTACTGTCATGGTAAAACTCAACATACCAGTGCCCAGTACAGAAGATACACTGAAGATTACTTTCAGTGCTCTAATTAATGAGTCAAACAGATGTATTATGAACTCCGTTTCCCCTTCCTCGGCCTCTCTGGTTGTCCTTAAAAATTAGCTTACCCATTACATTTAGGTGGTATCACTGATGAGTTTTCAAAGGCAGGGGCAGGCAGGGAAGAACAGGGAAAGAATTTAGCTAACTTCAACCACAAGAGGCTCAGATCTTTGCTGGGAGTACTGACACCCAGAGACATTTATGCATCGAAAAGAAAGCTTGACTGTGACTTACAGCCACACAAACTCCTTTTTACAAAGAGATTTAAGTGGCAAGAATTGGTTCTAGCATGTGAACAGTTTTCTGACAGAGATAAATGCTATTACAGCCACAGCCTTACACTTCCTGGCTTCTTCTGAGCAGTGTAAATTTGGTTGTAAGCTGCGACTGAGTGGGGGTGTGTACTAACCCAAAATTACCACTTCAGTAATTCTGTAAAATGCCGTTCACAAACACTTGTGAAAACCAGCAAACCAACCTGTATTTTCTAGATACTGGGCTTTAAACTTCTGGAGAAGGCACCATTGAAAAATCTCTTTACCAATCAATATCTGAGAGTATAATACGCTTATTTGTATTTGGCACCTGTCTCCAAACTGCTCTCACTGTTTTCAATATGACATCCAGACCATTAAGCTTGAGTAAGAGTGGTAGAATCAGACCACAGTCTATAGCACTTTATATTTACAGGGTAATTGTGTTTTAATATGTTAAACACTTTATGCAACTGCAGTAGACTGTAACATCTTTCATATTATATATCCTTTACATGCCATCTCCTTGACAAGCAATGATTAACATTACATTTTTGAAATTTTTTAGTCATGTCAGACTTGCATTAAGATACACTAATGAACATTTTCTCCTTTTACAAAACAATACATTGTAAACTCCATGAAGCGAACTCATGATTAATGATATAAACAACTAAATTATGGCTGTTTACTGAGACCTTGGCTACCACTACATTTCCAATTATATTGCAAGTTCTTAAATTCTTTCTACAGGAATTGCAAGTTCAGAGGCTTAAATTAAAGTTAGCAAATTTGTTTAATATATGATGATGACAGAATTCCCAGTGTATAATCCTATCTGACATATGGGATAAGTAAATCAATATTTTAATATGCGCTTCTTTCCCTGCACAACTTTAATTACACTTAGCTATACAGGTATCACAGAGCTAATTTTTTTGTAACTAATAGAGAGATACATTTAATACTACTATCTGTATGATGCTGCCTCATATCTTCTAGAGGCATTTTGAGACTAGGCATTGCTTTGACATGTTCTTCTGAATTTAAGAGTGCGCACTGTTCAAAATGATAAGTATTAACCACCTAGTTTGCAGGAATTATTCTACTCCATTTTGTTCTCAAAATTTCTTGAACAGAAGAGATGGGTTAAAAAAGAAATCACCTTTGCACAATTTCTTTAGGTCACAGAGAAGTCAAATCTCAGGTGTTCCCTACTTTTTATTGCTGTACAAGAGCACTGGGTTCTTTTTCCTCCTTTTAACATTCCACCCCAAGGTAGAGTTTCATTCTATTTCCATGTTCATCAGAAACATATACAGTTAATTTCTTTTTCAATGTCTGTTTAGCTTGTTTATTGAACTAATCTGTACGAATGTTTGTTGAACTATAGACATACTGTCTGACTGTTTATAGAACTAATCACAGAATCACAGAATTATAGAATATTTAGGGCTGGAAAGCACCTTAAGACCACCTAGTTCCAACCCCCATGCCATGGGCAGGAACACCTCCCACTAAACCATGCCATCCAAGGCTATGTCCAACCCAGCCTTGAACCTTTATGAAATGCCTGCACTGAGGCATGTAAAGGTCAAGATCTCAAAAATCCCCTTCTCCTGGTCAAGGTAACATTTTGAAGAAGTAGAATAACAAAGACTACACTGAATATAGGAAATTCCTTCTGTCCACACAAGGTTTGCCCATACTATTTAAATATACAAATAGGAGGAACAAAGACTGCTAATGACTCTATAGCTGCAGAATGACCATTGGGTGATACAGCACATTCTAAAAGGTTTTTTTCCTCTGGGATCTTATTAGCATATAGGAAAAATGGCTCAACAGTCAAACAAAAGTATTAACAGCCACATCTTGGAAGTCACTTTATCAATTCCTTAACTAATTTATTTTGAAGACAAAAGTTTTTATAAACTTATATTTAGTGTTATAAATACAACTCCTTACCTATGTTTATTTGCTTTCAATTACACTGCATTTTCAATATCCCTCATGGAATATAATCATTTTGGCATACATATGCAAGATGACAAAAATATCTCCAAAAAGTATTTAAAAAAATTGAAACCAAACAAACAAAAACGAAAAACCACAATTGAAAATAAACAAACAAACAAAAAGGCAACCTTTCTACATCAGTTTATAGGCTGTTAATTTCAGTAACAGAATTGATAAAACATTTTTCAGAAATTAAACCTTACTTTTTGTTTTCAGTTAGTTCTGCTCAGCTGGAAAGTTTCCATTTTCTATTCCTCCAGTTCCCCCATTGCAGTATTTTACAATGAGAATGGTATCACTTGTAGTTAGAAATAGCTTTTCGTGATTAGAAATAGCACCATATTTAAATATAAACATTCAATCTGTACTTCTTAAAAGCCCAAGAATTATACATCTGAATCCTTCCTCTTATCTGAGAAGGGCTGTAATTCGTCATTACTGCAATTACCTGTAATTAATCAGCACATACATCTGAGAATTTCTTGAGGAAAATAGATATAATAACTTTCAGAAATGGAGTAACAACGACATTGACTGATTCTCTAGGACTTTTAGTCTTACCACCCAGGACATAAAGACGGAGGTGGAATCGACAGAATTTCCTCTCATGGGCATTTCTGAATTACTACCTTAGGCCTTCATGGCTCTCTCCTGTGAATCTCATCCCCCAAAGGAGCATTTGGGGATCTCAAACTCCTAGTTCTGAACAGAAAGCCTGGAAAATCAGTAGCTACAGGTGCCACAGCAGTTGCCATGCTCCTGAAATGAATATCTTGATAGACATGTCCTCAGAGTCCTCACCAGACAACCAAAGGGAATCAGGAAAACCTTGATGTAACCTCTGATGAAATTGTCAAGTCAGCAGATGATAAATAACAGTATCAGGAGCTTCAGTGTCCAGGTTCTCTGTCAAAAAATACAGGCAGATTTACACTGCCCTGATACAGTGTTGCTGCAGCTTGACTAATAAGCATACCAGTAGCTACCTGGGTTATTTCTACACAATTTGCATTTACATTATACTACACAATCTTGCACTCACAACTATGAACTGCAATGTGAGAATGCTCTTCTGATATACATATGACATTGTTTACTACTTACACAAACAAAAATTGGCAGATGTAAGATTTGCATTTGTTTGTAGTTCTCATGTTTTTTAATGCAAATTAAGCATATTCTTCATCAGAGCATGTCATCAGTTGCATTCCCAGAGGAAAAGAAATTAATAGAAACAGCACTTATTTTAAATGCTGATTTCTCGTCAAAAGATGGCATGATGTATCAGCTCCAATAAAGTCAAGTTTCTCTGATTAGCTTATTCTGTTCCCTCCCGCTTTACTGTAATATCTGCCGGACTTAATGGCTTACTTCAGAAAATGGAAACAATTACACCTCTTTTTTTTTTTTCCTTTTTTCTTCCTGAAGTATCTATCTCAACTATTTGGTTGGGGATCATGTTTTTTTTTAAGGTAAACTTTTGCATTCCTTTCCTTGCATTTGGTTTTGAGGTTATGACAGAATAATATTCAGAGAAAAATATAAGTAATTGGGAAAGCTGAATTAAACAATTTTCATTCACTATGTCTATTCTGTACTGATGAGTGGTATCTTTAATATAAATCATTATATGCCTTTGATAGTTAATATAAATCCTGGTGCATTTAATATAAATCCTTTCTGCCTTTGAGGAAATCAGGGCTTGGGTAACTGGCAACTAATTGGCTATCTTCCCTATTCTACCATCAGTATAGCTATTAGTACTTTTGCAACCCAACAGCACATTCCCTTTATTGGCTTCTTGCATTCTTGTATCAAAATTAACAAATTAAATTCTTAGAGCTGTTTTGAAAATCTTATTTTCACTCAGAGGGATTGAAAATATTGAAACTGCATTCAAGTCTTGGTGAAAAAGTAATAAGCTGCAAGTAAAATAGCAAATTAATTTGTGTTAGAGAAGTAGTTCTGGTACTTTTCTTAACTCATATTAAAATAGCAACAGTAAATGTGATAGTATACAAGAATATACAATTAACCTGTATCTGCAGATCTGTCAGTGGGTAATTTTTAACCCATCTGTGTGTCCAGTTAACTTCAGAAAATGCAAATTGTTGAATGTAGAGTTGGGTCATTTGGGTACTGTTTGTTTGTCTTTCTAAATCAAAATGATACATGGTTTGAAGTCAGAGAAGAAAATCCAAGCAGACTGATGATAACTTCCTTTCAGCAGTGGCCATAAAGTAGGTATTCTGTTACACAAGACACAGCTGGGCATAGGTGTAGGAGCCAATTGCTATCTTGTGCATCTGTGCAACAGCATTAGCAAGATCATGGCAATATCTCAGAAAAAACCTGTGCGTAGCCCACTGTGCCAAGCTGTGATAAGCAAAACTAATAGCAGCGCAGTCCCACATCACATGCTAATTTACAGGTTTTTACTGGGGTACAGAAAAAATATGATGTTGGACATATTAGCTGTTAGGGACTTATGACTCCAAAGACTGCTTTGCATTTTCTCCACCAGTATGAAATCATACCCTACAACATTCTTAACAGAGCCAGAGAGTGTTCTCTTAACAACAGAAAAGATTTTCACAGAGAAAATTAAATACCTGTGAGTAAAGTGGAAATTATACTTACATTTATAGACTCCAAGACTGTTGCCTTAATTACAGGCCATGCCACCTGTGATACCTTACACTGGTGTACCTCATTGATGAGTTTATTTCTTTCTCCAATGTCTTTAGCATTCAAATGTATAAATATACATACACACACAAAGTCATACATATATAAATATATTCCATTAAGAGTACATTGCTTCTGTGTTGACAACAGAATAGCAATCCACAAGGCCACTAAATAAGATGATCTGATGTCCACGTCTAGATATAATCTTGTGCACACTTGAAGAGGCTCTCCTGGACTTTGCTATGTGAAACAGCTTCATATTCGCTTCTCCTGTTCTTAACAAACAAAATATGTATTTTCCAAAAGTAAGCACCTCATCTCAAGAAATACCCACCATGAATACATATTACAAGTCTTCAGACTACATGTATACCTACTAGTTAATGTGTCTTCTGCTGTAAAACTGACATCCTAGAGAGTGGGACTCTAAGCTACAAATGAACGTTAAATAAAACTATGTTCAGCACAAGTGGACACACTAGGCAGATTTAAACCATCACTGACAGAAGAGTGACAACAAACAATAGCTAGTGTGATTGCATCTGTACCATCCCTTGTCTTCTCAGATGGGAAGACAACAAAGGTGTCTTCCACTCAAAAGGACTTTGGCAAATCCAGCTGAAGGAAACTGACCTTAGAGGGATCTATACCGTGAGCAAATTCCATCTGAGTTAGAAGTTGAAAAGTAGTACCAGTGTTGTGGTTTAAGCCCAGCCAGCAACCCAGAAACCATGCAGCCGTTCACTGACTCCCCCCTTCCTCCCCCTGCTCCCAGAGGGATCGGGAGGAGAAACAAAAGAATATAATTCCCACAGGTTGAGATAAGAACAGGACAGTAATTGACATATAACACAAAACAACTACTGCTACCACCAATAATAATAATAATAAGGGAAATAACAAGGGAAGAGAATACAACCGCTCACCACCCACCAACCGATACCCAGCTTGACCCAAGCAGTGATCTAACCCTTCCGGGTAACTGCCCCCAGTTTTCACATCACGGGCATGACATGCTGTGGTATGGAATACCTCTTTGGTCAGTTTGGGTCAGGTGTCCTGTCTCTGCTTCCTCCCGGCTTCCCCTCCTCCCTGGCAGAGCATGAGACTCAGAAAGCCCTTGGTCAGAGTAAACATTACTGAGCAACAGTTAAAATCATTGGTGTTATCAGCACCATTCCCAGACTGAAAGTCAAAACCACAGCAGTGCACCACCTACTAAGAAGGAGAAAAATGAGTGCTACTGTGGAACTCAGGAGAACCAGTTACAGAAGCCTCTGTCTCTGCAAGAGCCTTTGAATATCAGTTACATTTTGGCTAAACGTAAAGCCTTGCCACTGTTATTTACTTCCTTCCTCTTCAAGTACCATTATCATGCTAACAGAATGTGAACTAATGGTAGAAACACTATAAGCATACACTTGAACCTCAGATGCTCCAACAAATGGCTTTTCTCTTTAGCTTTAAACCAATAAATGATTTCCATCGAGGAGAGACCACAAATTCAGGAATATTGGTTTTAATTTGGTGGAATAAAAGGGGGTCAAAATATTTGGCCTTGAAACAAAAGAAATAGCCATGAAGAAGCTAACACCTCTCCATAATTAGATATATGAAATTCTTATGCCCAGTTCTTAAATATTGTAAGCTTTACAATTAAACTTATACTGAATTTGAGAAAGTCTTCACTCCTTTTCTGTGCAATGAAAATTGACTGCCTTTCCTGAAATGCCCTGAAAAACCCTTTCATTGGTGTTATTTCATGCTTTCAGATTGATTTTTAACTAAAAGTTAATTTCAGCCATATTTTGCTTTGTTATTCGGAGCAGAAGCTATATAGTATGCTCCAAAAGTGTGCACTGAGATATTCAGCTTTGCATTTGCACTACTGTATTGTGATCTTCAAAGAAAAAAGGGAAATCTAATTAATAACAATGACATGGAAATCATTAAAAAATGATTTCTTAAATGTTAAAACTCAGGAATAAGCCAATGGAAACATAAACAGTCAGACTATTTTGAGAATTATTATTACCAAAAATAGAAGTTTACTGGAAGAAAAAAGTCACTAGGGCGTTCTTCTACAGTTATAATAAAGGGTAGGACTGGGAATTGTAAAGCTACATGACATTTTACTAATTTCTTAGTCCACTCCATGCAGTAGCTTGCATTACATTGCCAGTGCTTAGCTATCCATCAGATAATCATAAGTATTATTGCTTATTTTCCAAAACATATGGGATCCACATGACAGAAATCAAAAGTACATTGCCAAAGCATTAGTGCACGTTCCTCAAAAAGGTGCATTCTGATATTCACTACATATGTGCATGCTTACACAGACATGCTGCTTCTAATTTGTATATTCTGTCTTAGATATCGGTCATTTTATACATAGCAATTTGGAACACAATTAACATGATCTGACAACTCCTAAAATAACTTATTCCGCCTTCCCACCTTTTTTCCTCCTAAGATCATGTAGGAAGAACGAATAAGTTTTTAGTTAGTTATGGCCTGGGTTCAGCTGTAGCAGTCATTTTTTCTCCACAGTAGCTGCTAGAGTGCTGTGTTTTTGACTTTAGCCTGAGAGCAATGCTGATAACATACCAATGTTCTGAGTTATCAGCTGGGCTTAAACAACAAGAGTGATCAAAAAGATTCAAGAGAAAGGGAAAAATGGTTTTTAAAATTAACCTGTACTTGCAATATTTTACTGGTCTATGCTACTGCAAAATCAAGTACATACTAAGCCTTATGAACCTGTCAACTGGATTCAGTTATAGAGGCATTTTGGGGCGGTGTTGGCTGTCTTCTGAGAGTGGGATCAAGACAGCGTAATTCATTTTAGAATAGTATATTGGCCTTTGTAAAATAATGACTTTCAGACACTGATTAAGGTGCAATTCAGCTGCTGCTTCCTTTCTTTCCTTTTAATTTAATTCATCTCATGCTGAATAATTGTAAATTATATTATAAAAGAAAAATTCAAATCTGAACATGTTCTGATGACAGAAAGAAGAACATAAACCTTTCTTTGCACAAATGGCATACAGCATGTGAAGGTACATTAAAATTACATTACTCGTTGTAACAAAGTGCCCTTCAGTGTATCTACAAATAGAATTTGCTCTCATTTTCAAATAATTTTAGACTGTCAGAATGAAGTAGCAAGACTAAAGGATTTGGGTTCAATAATGGTGAAAAGGGTCAAAATTTGTTTCTAACATAACCTTGGAGGTTCTTGACAGTTACAGGTACTGGATTCAGGCTTTATCCAGTGATTTAAGGACAACTCAGCTCCAGCTGTGACATATGTCCCTTTGGAAACTGACACTTTTACTTATATTTGGTCACAGTATAACAATTGATTTCAAACAAAAAAATATTGTTATAATAATATTTTTGCCCATTTCCTTGTAAAATCATGACATAGCTATTTCGTGACTAGCATGAAACACACTCTTTATTTTCACTTGCCTATTTTCAGGGATAAAGCATTTGTGTTTGGTCTGACCCCCCCAGTTCAGGACATTATGTCCTTGTGACACACTGCAATCACAAAAAGGTTGTTAGGAATGCTTTTTTAACTGACTTATAAGAATAAAGAACCATAACAAGAAAGAATGAATAAACCACTTAAATTTGCTCTGAATTTATGTGTACCTGAACGCATAGCATCTTTTTGAATGCTTTCATAATCATGCCAGTCCTTCCTTTTCAAGCCATCAGTCCAGATAAAGAGCTGTCCATCTCCGAGCCCCAATGGAATTGTCTATAAAAATAGTAAACGAAGAAATAAATATATACATGCTTGTATGTTTGCATTATTACAGAAGAACACTTATAATGACACAAGTAAATAAAACATTCAGTTTATCCAATGCAAATATTGAAACTTTACTGTGATAAATGAAGCTATTTTCCTAAATAGTGTTAGAAAACCAAAAATTTATTTCTTGACAAACAATTAATCAAAATATGTCAAACAATTCATGCTTAACACTTCTCTTTCCAGCAGTGTTCTGCTATGACTGTCTAGCAAGAAGCTCACAGATGTTAAATGGACCACTAAATAAGTTCTGTTTGTTTGCTTTTGTTTTGTTTTTGTTTTTAGAGCTAAAGATGAGTTATTGTTATTCATATAAGGGCAAGCTCACAGCATCAGAGATAAAGAGTAAAGAGACCCTCAAAGCACTCTCATATCCTATAAACCGTTCTTCATCATAAGAGATAAGGGGAAAAAAGCAAACAAACCCATACCCCCTAAAAATTACTCTGCAAACTAACCCCATGCAACATGCAGTTGGTACATTGACTTCCCCTTTCCAGACCCCAAATTCTTGTGCAAAGCTAAGAACTGTTTTTCACTTCTAATCAAATATATCTTTCCAGGGCTTTCCTTTTTAATTTCTGCAAAATGCTGGTACTTTAGAAAAGTAAATTAGAAAAGTACACCAGAAGTACATTTGAAGTACAAAATTTTGATCCATAGGAAGTAGTACAAAGCTGCAGAATACTTCAAGTTAGCCATTTTCTAAATGCTTAATCTACAAAAGATATACGAAGAAGTGGAGAAAATTTTATCAAGCAAAGATGATTTACCATATATGTGCTGAAGAAAGTGAAGAAGTGATTCATTGCTGCTTAGGAGTAACATGAAAACTCTAGTTCCTTTAATTCTAGTTTGAACTCATAAATAGTTAAGAATGAAAAGCATACATACAATGCATGTTATAATACTGTTGTCAAAGGGTATATGACAACACAGTTGAAAAGCAATTCCAGGGAAGCAACATTTGATCAGTCTTCTACTAGGAAATACTGAAAGCTCCATAATAACCTTATGCACATGCACGAGTGATGCTTTGAACTTTATGTACAAAGCGTGTAATCCCAAGAACTATTGGACTCACCCATCTTCTTTCATTGACTTTGCACAAAACAGGATGATACTTGATGGCTTCAAGTGAAGTTGTCCAATTATTTTCAGTTAGGGTTTCCCTTTTTAAGACAGATAAATGTTTGCCAAGGTACATGATATGGGTCTGGAAGGTAAGCCATCCTTAACACTGGGGTTTGAAGGCTTTCAGAGGTGTAAGCAGGAAGTGAGGAATGTCAGGCGTGGCTGTTTACCTCCAAGCAAAGGGTACTAGTAATCCTTTAGATCAGCTGATATTTCTGAGAATGTTGGATATTCAGAGCAAAGTGCTGTGAGCTCATTGCTCTCCAATAAAGCCCTGAGTTACTGAGAAAAATTCATCACATTCTGCTAGCATGACCCACTTTCTTTAATTTTAATATTAAAGGTAACTAATGTTACATATCACCAAAATGCGATCCAGCCTGTGCTTATTCCTCTATTACAAATTCTGCAGCCATACTCCAAGACAACACTGCTACCTTGTTTTAATACAGTACAGTTCGGAGGTTCACACATGGAAGAACTGAAGAAGAGCTAAAGATATCCTGATACAACTGTTCTGTGTTATCAAAATATCTAACCTTCCACATCCTTGAAATGAACTCATTAATGTCAATAATTCCTGAGTTCAGATAATGCTAATATTCTAATCGTAATATGAAATTGGTTGTTTCTTAAAGTTAGAAGCATAAGGTACAACACAGGCTGCCAGTGTTAACCATGATTCTTGAACCCAAATTCCTAAAATCACCCACTTTGAAGCACTAACTGGCTCTTTAAAAGTCAGACCCAGACAAATAGGCTTCAATTAAACTTCTATCACTTGTCAAAAATATAGCTGGTACAAATCACTTGGTCTCAAAAATTCAGGACTGTCAAAACTATCCTATCAGGAGCAGGATAAACTTTACTTTTGTGATCCTTTATTCCTGCACTGGCTTCTTTCCCTAAAAATAGTGATGCAAATGGCAAGTTTGCAGCACACTGAAAGAAAGCCAAGTAGTGGAGTTTACAGCTGGTTTTCTGTTGCCTATTTGCATTTTGATGTCATTAGTCTTAAAAAATATTAATTATTTGTAGTTACTTTACCTGATAACATTTACAAGTCTAATGTACCAGGGGGCCCTCTTGAAAGCATAATATAGTTAAATAAATATATCTACCAAAATTAATCTAGCAAAAGGATAAATATAAATCCAAATATCATATGATACACAAAAAGCTAACTGAAGCCTTGCTCTGAATGATATGTTGGATATGTTGCATTGCCCTAAGAGGAAATCCTAAACTAACAAATCCAAAAAACATAAGTTTTGGAGCCCTCATAAGACCCTGTTTAGTGACTAAGAGTTTTGTTTAGACTGGTTTAGGTTTGTTTATTTTTTAAAATAAATCCCTTACCTCTCTCCCTTCAAAATATATACTGTTAAGAGCAATCAATACCACGGTGATCCTTCAGCTCTAACATCCTTTCAGTGTAGGGGAGAATGAAGCACAATGCCCTCTCAAAGTGGCCTTCTAAGAGTGGTACGGGGAGTGCATATTGTGGCCCTTAGAAGGACTGAACTTCATGAAATTCACCATGTGTACACACTAGTTTTAGTTCTGCAGTGAGCACGAAACAGGGTTTTACGAAGGGATTCAGAGATTCAAAGCTATACTCTCTGGAAAGAGCAAGAGGTTTTGCAGTGGAACTTCTAAAGCTCTGAAGAAACCAGAACTGCCTTCAGTCCCTCAACTAAATATCTCCTTTGTCAGCAATTGAAGGATTTTTTTTTTTTTATTTCATTTTTATTTTAGTTTTTTGATGTTACTCTGTTGCTTAACGAGATACAAAAGCACTTGGGAAAATTGGTTCCTCCCGTTCACTTTTGCCTGAGGGTAAACAAACTGCATTTCGAAACATGGTTTCTGGATTGTTTTTAAAACTGCTAAAAGGCTACATGGCAAAACTCTATGCCCACATGCCTACTCCTTCCAGATGACAGAGACTGGAAAAGCCCCTATTTCTAAAACAGTTCTAGCTGGTGAGTAAACAAAGAGAAATAAATAAATAAATAGACGTACATTTTATTCTAGCCTTGTCTTCTCCCTACATATTCTCAACTTTTCTTTATCTGCTCTGTTTTGGATATATTGATAAATTCCATCATTGTCGTTGTTTAAGCTCAGCCATAACTCACGCAGTCACTCTCTCACACCCCCACTTCCTCCTCCCCTGCTCCCAGAGGGATGAGGAGAATCAAAAGAATGTAATTCCCAGGGGTGGAGATAAGAACAGGCCAGTAACTAAGGCATAACACAAATCACTACTGCTACCACCAATAACAAGGAAATAACAAGGGAAGAGAATACAGTCACTCACCACCCATCGACCAATACCCAGCACAACCCAGCAGCGATCTAACCCTTCCAGGGGTTAGTAAAAACTGCCCCCAGTTCTTACATCATGGGCATGATGTGCTGTGGTATGGAATACCTCTTTGGCTACTTTGAGTCAGGTGTCCTGTCTCTGCCTCCTCCTGGCTCCCCCTCCTCCCTGGCAGAGCATGAGGCTCCAAAAGTCCTTGGCCAGACCAAACATCACTAAGCCA
>JANRGW010036457.1:0-50395 GCA_024733675.1 Psilopsiagon aymara | reverse complement strand
TGGCTTGGTTGGGCTGGGTATACGTGGTGAGCTGTTGTATTCTCTTCCCTTGTACTTCTCTTGTCATTATTATTATTATTGGTGGTAGCAGTAGTGGTTTGTGTTATACCTTAATTACTAAACTGTTCTTATCTCAGCCTGTGGGAGTTGCATTCTTTCGATTCTCCTTCCCATCCCTCTAGGAACAGAGGGAAGAAAAAGGGGGAAGTGAGTGAACAAACTGCGTGGCTGATTTATGGCTTAAACCACGACATCATCTTTCCCTGGGAGCATACTGGTCCCTCAAGGTAAAAATGTAGCTATTACTTTTTTAGTCTAAGCATGGCAGAATAAGTCATGAGAAAATCACACCCTGCAATAACCCTGTAAAGATACTTTATGGCCAGAATCTCAAAGCCAGCATACCTGGAAATTAATTTTGGGGCAGACTGATTAATAGCTGTAGCTGACTTCTGTGGTTGTGATTAGATTAACTTCTTCCTCACATATACCAACATTTCTACAACAAACTACATCATTTAAATTTACTTTTTGTTTATATATATGAGATTAACTAAATCTCTTTTCTTGGGAGAGGTTTTCAGGACACCTTTTTGTTCTGTTAAATACTTAGAACTGGGACCTCTGATCAGTGACAGATACCTCTAGGGATGAACACAACACCAGCAACTATAACTAACAACAGAACTAACGAGGCTATTTGACGAAGGAATATTTTAGCCAGAGTTTATCAAAATCAAGGACTAGAAAGTCTGATCTTTACTGACATGAATACATTTCTTTTTTTTGATACTAGTATAATCCAGAAGGAACCATGTCCTTTAAATCTTTCCATGTCCAGTTATGGAACTCATCTTCAAATTGCCATTTCAGGTGGACGCAAAAAAAGTTTGTGTAACTTGAAGGCTTTACTCTGTGGTAAATGATGTTTTCTCAATCTGTTAAACAGCCTGGAATTTATAGCAGTTTAGTTTAGACAGCCTTCTCATCTTTAAAGATATCCAATTTAATTTAAGTGGTGACCAATTTTTCATATTCCATTTAATTTATAAAGGGCATGTAGTAATGTTAAATTTTAGTGATGAAATTTAATTTGCTCTCATTCGCTTAAGAAGCTGAGCAACTATCATGTCTTGGGGTATATCATCCCTTCACTTCTTGTTGTTTAATATCCCATGTCCAACCCAGTGCCTAGCAGGCTTGTGGCTTAACTATGTCTCCTTTTTTATTGAATAGTGAGTAATAAATTAAAAACTGCTAGGGTCTAAATTGAGTGTTCGCATGGCAAATCTCCACTTCTGCATTCCCTGACCATCTTTTTGCTGCTTTTAAGGGAGCCATGCTTCCTCTCCTGAGAATTTGGAAAAATTCAGCTCTTTTTGATCTGCCAAATCATAGAATCATAGGTTAGGGCTGGTAAGGACCTTAAGATCATCAAGTTCCAAGCCCCCTGACATGGGCAGGGACACCTCACACTAAACCATATCACTCAAGGCTATGTCCAACCCGGCCTTGAACACCACCAGCAATGGAGCATTCACAACTTCCCTGGGCAAACCCATTCCAGTGCCTCACTACCCTCACAGTAAAGAATGTCTTCCTCATATCCAATCTAAACTTCCCCTGTTTAAGTTTGAACCTGTTACCCTTTGTCCTATCACTACAGTCGCTAATGAAGAGTCCCTCCCCAGCATCCCTATAGCCCCCCTTCAGAGACTGGAAGGCTGCTATGAGGTCTCCACACAGCCTTCTCTTCTCCAGGCTGAACAGACCCAACTTTCTCAGCCCGTCTTCATACGGGAGGTGCTCCAGTCCCATGATCATCCTCGTGGCCGTGCCCTGGACTTATTCCAACACTTCCATGTCCTTTTCATGTTGAGGACACCAGAATGGTATGCAATACTCCAAGTGAGGCCTCACGAGAGCAGAGTAGAGGGGCAGGATCACCTCCCTCGACCTGCTGGTCACACTCCTTTTGATGCAGCCCAGGATACGATTGGCTTTCTGGGCTGCGAGCACACACTGAAGGCTCATGTTCATTTTCTCATCAACCAACACCCCTGAGGCCTTCTCTGCAGTGCTGCTCTCAATCTCCTCTCTGCCCAACCTGCAGCTGTGTCTGGGATTGCTCCGACCCAGGTGAAGGACCTTGCACTTGGCATGGTTAAACTTCATCAGGTTGGTATCAGCCCACCTCACAAGCGTGTCAAGGTCCCTCTGGAATATGTAACACTGGTTTTATCTGGCATCTTGAGAGCAGTTTGTTAATGAGACAACAATCCAGACCCAAAGGTACAAATGTGAGAGTCTTCTAAGCTTTGTGGGAAACAATGATCTGGCATTTATTATCCTTAAATGACATGCTTTAAGGGAACCTTAGAACTGGAGAATTAAAGAATATTGGTCCCTTGACAGTTTTAAAGCTTAATTCCTTCATTTGACCTCATGCAGCCATGCTGATTTATGGTCTTCGAGTATCTGATGCAAAATCCAGAGTCTAACATTTCAGTACCTTAATGGCTGTCCAATTCAGAAACAATTGGCAATATTTCTAGTCGATTTTATTGTTACACACTCTCTGGATGGAAGTGCACTTTTCAAGGTGAAGGACTCTTACCTTGTTCTTTGCTTAATTTTAATGCTTCAGGGCACTTTCCTTATCATCTTAGCATTTCTGGTGCAGAACTGTCGTATTCATGGACACCTTCATAGATAATCCTCATACACCACACCCCATCTTCATCACGTGGTTAAATCTGTAACACACGTATCTGTCTTGTTCTCCAGAAATTATGAGAAAATGCTGTGCTGCCACACCTTGAGATAATAATTTGCATTTCATTTAACCAAGTAACTGCCATTTTCAACAGCACATTTTCACTCTGCTGTGCAGCATTTATGCAGGCCTCCTGCCTTACTCCTTAGATTCCCCTTATACCACACACCCACTGATGTAGGGTTTAACCATGAAGAAACAGATTTATTTTCTGGAAGTATTAATTGAATGCAAACACTACTTTGCTTAAAGTTAGAAAACGGGCAAAGTAAATCTTCATCTTGATAACCATTTTCCTCAAGTGGCCCAGTATAAATCCAAACTTATTATTTAAAATAATCTTATCCAGTGAGAAAATCAAATCCGTCAAATATAAAGACAGAGAACTGTAAGACATGATTTGCAAAGCCCAGCCAAGAATCATATGTATTTCAGAACAGTGAAGTTATATTTTGGAAGATTTGAATAACTTTATTTCTGAGCGCTAATAAGGAAATAAAATTAAAAAGGTCCTAATAAAAGGAAGAACCCAAGAACTTTCTGATTCAAACAAAACCAAAAGTTTTCAAGTGACGTCAATGCAAAGCAGTGCCCTTTTTTGCTGTACATAGTACTGTGGTTATTGACTTGCATGATTTTTCTAATATAAAAATTTAACAGTGCTTTTGGGTTTGATCCCTCTTTTGTCACCTAAGAGCAATCTAACTGAAGTCAGTTAATCTGCAGAAATGTGAAAAGACATGTGAAAAGACCTGAGGACTCAGACCACTTCAATCCTGGCTAAGGCTGAATCAAGCAAATGTTGGCATCCAAGACGCTATACTCCAGCCTGCTCTGGAGTATAAGCTTACCCTGCCCGTGACACTGCTTTGAAAAGGAAAATTAATTGTTCCCTGTCTCATGTTGCACAAACACTTATGCAAGAAGCATGCAGCTAGGTACAGGTACATTGGGCTTCTCTGCCTTTCTAGAGTACATCTGTGAAAACCTGCATAGTTTGTTAGGCAGAGGTAGACAGAGCTGGATCCAGAAAAACTTGAAAGACAAGAGATACAGAGTAAATAAAATGATCTGGAACTCAGTAAGAGTCAAAGCTCTCTGGAAATTGTTCCATAGCAGATGAAGCTTTAAGACATGTAACAGTGACTGGGACAGACAGTAAGATAAGAAACTCTTGATATTTTTTACATGCTCGGTATGATGTCATTTGGCCATTGTCATTTATTTGGGGGTAGCCAAGTATGACACACCTTATTAAAACTCATTTCATATAAAAATGAATATACACCTTTAACCTGAAGTGATGAAAAGAAACCACATTCAGAGGAGTTTGTGAATATTCTAAGGCTGGAGATTCGATTTTAAGACTTCATGGGACAACCAAGTCCCTGGTGGGGGAATTAGACTATGAGCAGGAACAAGAGTAAGAACTTGGGAATGTAATAAGTAGATGCAAGATTAAACCTTGCTACGACAATTTGAATTTGCATAGGAAGGATGTCCTGATGGAATTAAAGTTGGCAGCAACAGCTACATAAAAGTAAAAGGAAATCACGCCTATTTATCATGCAGCTCAGTTCCAAGGTCAGCTCTGCTTCATCCATATTATGAACTATAAAGGAAGTGTCCTAGTTAGGTCCAACCCTCATTTATCTTTGTGTTGAATAGCATTTTCACATCAATTTGGATCTCCAGATTTACTTGTAAATTTCCTGAGATTCTACCAGCTATTATCTTCTTTTGTGTGATTATTTAGGACTCACAGTTGAATCAGGATATTAGTTTTAATACCACTAAAGAATTATTAACTACTTCTTTCCGAATTTCAGAGATGTTAACAATTGTTTAGTGTCACTGGCTGTAACTTCCTACTCTACAGCCAGCAAACAAGACTTGTTGCAATGCATTGACTGTTATGAATGCTAAACTGCTGGGAACTACCTCATTCCACCTGGCATTTCAATTGTCTATATACTGCCACTTTACATATTTATATGAAATATGTGTTTCATACATACAGATAATTATCATATTTTGTATAATGCAATCTTTATTTCTCTTGTCCTGAGGCTAGGCAGCATAGCAAAAGAACTCCACTTTGAATAAGATGGTGGGTTTGGGTAAAGGTCTCCTAGCTAGGCCTTGAGTGATGCATAGTGCGTGCCCTCTGACATTTTGAGGTGATGCAAACACTGAAAGCAACAGGATAGAATGTTTAAGAAAGCTTTTTGAGGGTGTTGTCCAGCAAACAAGGACATTCTCTGTAGAGTATAAAACCAGAAAGCATCTCTCATCTCTTTTTAACTCACTTTTCATGCTCCTGCTTATTTTCTCCACCACAGGCATATTATGTTCAGTGAGTGTTAGACAAAGTATAAACAAAGAGCAATAAATAAAATTTATTACTTCTTTCCCAGGAGCAGCTATCACTTTCATGAATATAACTCAATACCCATCTACTTCCCCCCTTTATAAAGATAAAAGTGTCTCCAAGCCCACTTCACCCCCGTATTGATATTATCCCTGTGGCAACTTTAGCACCTGGAAAGTGAGAAATAATGTAGTGTGCACTGTGATTAGCTTCCTTTCCCTCATCTCCTTTTATAACTCTATTACTTACTTTCTTTGCAGCACATGTGCTGTTTGCAGATTCTTTTGCTGCATACCTTTCTGTTTGCAGATTGAAACATTTATATTCACTTCAAGACACCCTTGTACTAGGTAGGCCAACAATTTTTGGAAGCATTTTTTTTTTTTTAATCTGATGGTTTAGCCTAAACTAATGAAACACCTGATAACAGACCACAGAGATTAAGTATATTGTGCCATGCCCTTCCTTAGGGGAAAAGTACACTCACAGTGCCATTTCAAAACTGATTTCTCTAATGTTCTAATCATTGTAGAAGAGCACATTGATACTGCATTTTAAGGGCTGAGGGCTCTATTCAGACCTCTTTTGGCATCAATCTCAGACATTGCACTACCAAAAAACCTCATGGCTCTTAATCAGAGTGCTTCAGGATCACGGAAGTCTTTCATACCTTTAATAAGAAGACATTAAGTGTCTCTGAAGAGCTACAGAAGACGATCCCATGGCTCTTACCTGACTGCAGAAGCCTTATCACCTGGCTCAGATGTGAGCACTTACAATCAGGTAACATCATAGAACCAGGGATTGGTTTTGGGTTGGAAGGGACCTTGAAGATCATCTAGTTCCAAGCCTCTCAGGGACACCTTCCATAATAAGTACTTTCATGACTTAGCTGATACTTCAAAATTATGATTTCTGAGAAGTGCATATTTAATACCTGATGACTTTCTAATGTAAATGAAATTTACCATGTTAACTAGGTGCCCAAATATTTACGGAATAGGGATGTGACCACAGAAGTACATATCTTCAAGAACTGTTAACATACCAAGAATATGCCATTATTTGCATGATGCTACTATATTTTTATCCTCTACACTGCATGCTGAAAACACAGGGGGTTTTTTTTGTACTACAGGAATTACAAAATGCAGCTACAGAGGTCTATTTTATTTATCTATTTTTTTTCTACAAAAATGTTATTTCTGTGATAGAAACAAAAGCCTCTCCTTAGACTGGATATAAGGGAGAAGTTCTTTACTGTGAGGGTGGTGAGGCACTGGAACAGGTTGCCCAAAAAAATGGTAAATGCTCCATCCCTGGCAGTGTTCAAGGCCAGGTTGGACAGAGCTTTGGGCGACATGGTCCAGTGTGAGGCACCCCTGCCCACGGCAGAGGGGTTGGAACTGGATGATCTTAAGGTCCTTTCTAAGCTTTACTATTCTATGATTCTCTGATTCTGCGCAAACTACTAAATTTGGGTGTTTTTTGACCTTGAGCTCATAAGCTCTTTGAAACGGATAGTCTCTCTTCCTCTTTGTTTTCAAAAAGTGAATCGTGTTTTGGTTGAATCACATGCTAAACAGTGATAAGACAAAATTGGCAGGCATTAATTAACAGTGAAAAAAACCCCAACCAAACAGACATTATTTTAACTTTTAAGCTTCTGTTCTCAAAAAGCCTGTGCAGAACAGTGTTGTGGGTCACTACAGGAAAGGTCTGATTGGGCTAAAACACTAATTCAGATTTTCAAGTGTAATCATTCTGTCCTTTCCCAGGTTTAAACACTACATCACTAATTTTATGTCAGTGTTTATATGGAGCGCTCTTGACACACAAACAGAACACTTCAGTCTGAAAAACAGAACACTTCAGACTGAGAAACGGAACACTTTAGTCTGAGACATGGGACTTAGATTTTGTGGACATTCAGGCCATGCTTCAAGACTATTCTAAGGTGGTCACAGAAAAGGTTTGTGATTTTGATACTGCAGTGTTTGAGGAAGATGTGCACTTGTTTCTCATACAGCATTTTTTCTTCTATTTAAACCCACAAAATTAGAAATATTTTGAAGGGTCAATTAAAAAAAGTTTACTGCTTAAAGATATAGAGTTTATTGTTTGAACGGTCAAACAAATGCTCAGGAACTACTCAAACATTAAATGCAAATTAAAGCATTACAGTGAGAGTTCTCAGTATAACTCTATTGCTATAAATGTTGACATGTTATACAGGAATTATGCTGCAAAGTAAGACAGCTGAGAAGTTATGTTAAGTGCAGCTTTTATTCATCACAAAAAGATTATTCATTTGAAAAGAGAAAGGAAAATGACATGAGAATAATTTCAGCTCTCAAATGTTGTATTTGCAAGTTTTAGTTCAATTGTAAAAAATACAATAGTGTCTATCAAACCCTCCAGTGTTTTACTGCTTGGTTCAAAACAGGTTTCTTCTGAAGTTCAAATCTAGTCATACTGTTTACTGTTTGAAATCTTTATATTCAGTAAAAGCTCACTGAATATTAACCCCATCATTTTTAGATCTGAACTGAAAATGTCAGTTGCAGTTTAAATGGCTTGTAAATGAAAATTAGCTGTGGAAATACCTTAAGAAAACCTGTTTTTCTGTAACAGTGACTGCTAGACTCACAAAATTAATAAATCAAAATGAATAAATGACAACACCACTAGAATGTCAGTAAATTTGGTAGGGCATACTTTGAAATGCTTTTATTGAAAACCTTGTGACACCATAGCAATATCAGGGAAAGCATTCAAATAAAGTGAGAAAATATGACAGAAAAAGAAAACAAATGAATCACAGAATCATAGAATGGTTTGGGTTGAAAAGTACCTTAAAGATCACCTAGTTCCAAGCCCCTGCCATGGGCACAGAAGCCTATTAGACCAGGTTGCTCAAAGCCCCCTCCAACCTGGCCTTGAACGCTTCCAGGGATGAGGCACAAAGGTTATGGATAGAATAATATGAAGAAAATGGCAAAAGTTTCCAGTGAAAGTTCATAGAATTCATGTGAAGCCAAAATATATGAAAGTCCAAGGCATATTCTAAAGATAAAGAACCCAGAATTTTTTCCTTAATGACAATTCATCATAATTATCATTATTTTAAAGAAGTAAGTATATTTGACGGGTCATAAAAATGAAACTAGGAAGGACAACACAAAACCTGGACAATATGTAACTGCTAACATTTCGAGGACTAATGCAAGTAGCATTTATATTTCTGGGGAATTTACAGGTACTTACAGTCACATGGCATTGTTGGTGTGTAGTTTCAGCAGATGAGTCATTAGCAGCAGTGAGTTGGTCTTAGGGGAACTATTCAGTGCTGCTCTCCTTTCAGACAGCTGCAGCTGGCTACCTCTTCCAGACCTGAAGCAGTAGTAAGGAGGCAAGTAACTGGAAGGAAACAAGCCTTTGGAGCACATTTCTCTAAACATGCAGGCCATGAATCCTGTATGTATTTGAGGAAGTGGAAATGAAAATGCAAGATGGGCAATAAACAGCCATGACAACTAGCTGACTAAGCATGAAAACATCAGGGGAAAAGCAAAAGGATCACAGAGATGAACAACGCTGAAGATGAATTTCTGTCTCTCAAGGGAAAAGAAAGGCTTGGGAAAAAGGAGAAAAATTGTAGCATGGAAAAGCAGAAACTCAGTAGCCAGAGAAGCACTTAAATTATTTAACTTCATGATTGAAGAGAACCATTTAGTTTCTCTTGAAAGTATTATTTTAACATCAGTTCCACTAGGCTTTATAAAGACATCTTCAGTTCTTGCCACTTGCTGGTCAAACAGTTCTTTCCCCTGCAATATCAGCAATGTGAGACACAGCTGTTCGCAAAATATTCCTATGCATAACAAGTATTCTTTGATATGCATCATTTCATTGAACCTCCTGAATGCATATAGAGATGCCTGTATGACATCTAAGTTTTAAAATGTTAGGTGTTACCACAAAACCATGATTCTTAAAAAAAAAAAAAAAAGAAAAAAGAAGTATTTTCTCCTACTTCTTAAAGGAGTAAAAGCAGACTCTCAATGCAGTACACAAGACAGTTGTGTTTTGCCAAGAGTAACACAGAAAGTACACAGCACATTGAATGAGGCTTATGTGAAGCTGCTGCTTCTATAAACTTGCCCTGTGTGCTTTCTGACGTTAGCTTTCAGAACACTGAAATAATTCCAGTTACGTTTTTCTCCCCAAGAACCTCTTCTTTTCAGTCAGATTTTTTTACAGTAAAATAACAAAAGCAATTATTTTGTGCTGTTTAGTGTTTTTTTTACAAAACATAAGCATGTAACTGTGCATTTCTCTATGAATCAAAAATACACTGATTCTACTCAAAGTCAAGAGGACTACTACGCTAAGTCATTCTTTGATCTTTCAACACGAGTTTCTTTTCTAAGACTGCTATATAATGCATGTTACAGTCAAGACTGGGTTCTTTCCAATTAGTAATTGTCTTACTAAGCTGGGATTTTTCTAATCAGTAATTGTCTTACTGAGTTGAATGGGTTCTGCCAGCATTTTACACAGAACGGCAGGCAGCAATTAGCTGGTGACAGCTTCTTGGTCCGAACTAACTTGGGCTAGATTGTAAGTTGCTATATGCAGGCTGGCCAGCCAGCCACTGTACATGAGTTCCATTTAAAATGTCAAAGTAATTGAAGGAAAATATTAGAAGCAAAGAATGCCTTTTTTTTTTTTTTCTTTGTGGGGAGAAAAAAAAAGAAAATGCTGCACTTGCTTGGCATAGAGAATACTTTGAGGTCCCTGAATGTAATTTAGAAGTATTCTACAATGCCTTGGCTTCTTTGTTCCTGGCAAATGGATGCTGTATCAGAAGGCCTTAATCCTGAAAAACTAGTGAACGTCTGAAGGTGACAGTGAAAAGCAAGTTATAACAGAAACTATCATCACTGCACATATGGAAAGCTTGCTTTGCTCTCTGCTCTCCAAAACGACGACACACTCTGCCTGCTTGAAGCCCGTGCCCAAGTCCAGTCTTGCACCTCTCGGGATGGTGAAGGCTGAGGATAGAGCACCCGCACAAGACATGGGGAAAGTGACAAGGAAACAGGCAGAAAAACGGATAGCGGGGAGAGGTCGGGTGCCCCTGAGGCACGGGGACTCAGACGTGACGGGAGTGAGACGCAGACACGGCGAGCGATGGGAAGGAGTGGCCGGGACAGAAGGAGAGGAGAAGCCGGTGGAAACGCTGCCGAGGAGCCGCGGAGCCCGTGATCGGCTGTCCCGCGGAGGCAAAACGGAGCAAGGACCGCAGAAAAGCGCAGAGAGGGCCAAGCCGCGCCCGGCAGCGGCAGCGCACCCCCCAGTAAGGGCAGCGGCGGGCAGCGGGGCGGGACAGGCAAAGGGGCGTGGAGCCGGCGGGCCGCGCGGGCGGCGGGAGGCAGAAGAGGGAAGAGCAGAGGTGGGGGGCAGCGCGCGGCATCTCCGCCCGTCGCTGGGGTAGGCGAGCACCCCGCGCTCCCGCCCGCCGCTCCGCCCGCACACGCTCCGGTTGTTTGCCCCCGCTGCCGTTTCACTCTCCTCCCGGCGGCTGAGCCGCCCCCGAGAAGGCAGAGCCATGTGAGCGAGACCCGCGCCGCCTCCGCCGGCACGTCCGGGATGTGAACAGCCGCTCGGCCGCCCCCGGGCAGGAGTCACGCCGGCGTCCAGCCCTGCCCCAGGCCAGCATGACCGAGGTTAAAGCCAAGGAACCCCGGCCATCGCCGCCGGCCAGAGACGGGGCGGTCCTGCTGCAGGGCCAGACCGGCCGAGACTCCTTCCGCAGGGAAGCGGAGACCATCGACATCTCCTTGGACGGACTGATCTACCCCAAGAGCAGCGACGAGGAAGAAGAGGAGGAGGAGGAAGAGGACGAGCCGGCGCAACAGCAACAGCAACCGGACAAGGAGCAGGACCGGGACTCCTTCTCCTACCGACCGGCGAGCGGCTCTCTCTCGGCCACGGTTCTGGACACCTTCCTAGTGCCCGCAGCTCATGCCAGCTCCGCCGTGCCCTCGGCGCCCTGGACATTCTTCGGGGCTGAGGCGGCGGATTCACCCGATGACGCCATGAACCGCTGCCCCTCGCAGAAGGCGAGCGAATCTGCCCCAGGACCGCCCGGCCCCTCGCAACCCCCTCCGCGGCCCGTCCCGCTCTGGCCGGCCGGGGAACCGCTGACTGCCGCTGCAAAACCGCGTCCACCGGGCCCGGGGGGAGGCGCGGAGGCTCCCGGTGCGGCTCCCAAGGGCGATGCGCGGGGTGGGGACTCGGGTCAGGAGTACCTGCACGTACCTCTGCTGCCGCTCAACTCGGCCTACCTGGCCTCGCGCACGCGGCAGCTGCTGGACGTGGGGGAGTTCGACGGTGGCACCGCGGCTCCGCGCTCCCCACCGCCCTCCCTGGATCTGTCGGGGTGCGGTTACCCGCCGCCCGACGGCAAGGACGGGCACTTCGCATACGGCGACTACCAGCCGGCTCTGAAGATCAAGGAGGAGGGGCTCGGACTCGCCACCGCGTACACTGGCGGCAGGGCTACCTCTGCCCCCGGCTGCACTGACTTCCCGCAGCCCCCGCGAGCTGGGCCGGAGCCGTCGCTGGAGTGCGTCCTCTACAAGACGGAGCCCACCCTCCTCGCCGGGGCCTACGGGCCGCCGGCGGCGGTAGCGCCTCCCGACAGCATGCCCTCCACCTCGGCCGCGCCGCCGAGCCTCTACCCGCCCCTGGGTCTCAACGGGCACCAACCCCTGGGTTTCCCGGCGGCGGTGCTGAAGGAGGGCTTGCCCCAGCTGTGCCCGCCTTATCTCGGCTACGTCCGGTAAGGGGGGCGGGCAAGGGACGGTGGGCCCTTTCGCGGAGGTTCCTTCGCCGACGGGGCGGGCGGCGGGGTGGCGTTGCTGGCGGGAGAGCTTCGCACCCTCACCTAGGGAGGGTGGCCCTGCCGCGGGGAAAGGGACAGGCACCCCGGGTGGTTGTAGCAAGGTGAGAGGGGCCGACACCCCCAGGAGCTGTGCCGCGGGGAGAGGGGCTGGCATCCCGGGTGGCGCCTGGAAGGTGCTGAGCCAAGTCGTGCCCGGCAGAGCGCCATGCGGGTTTTTAGGCGGTAACTGCAGCCGCGTTTCCGTTTTCTGTACAGTTTGTGCACGGCTGGTCTGTGTGAAACAAGCGCTGTGTTAACTTTGCGGGCAGCACCTCCCGGATCTTTTTAGCACCATAAAGGTCCCGGAGACGCTGCGCTGTCGCTGGGATGGTTTAGTGCCCTCCAAAGTCTGAGCAAGCGACCGGCTCTAGGGAGAGGGAGAAGTGTGTTCTTCAAAAACTCCTCAACGGAAAGTGAGACAGTATTCATAAATACTGTCATATCTCAAAAATACTGCGCCTAGCTTGGGGGAATAAACCCAGTTAATTTGCCAGCCCCCCCCCCCCCAAAAAAAAAAAAAAAAAAAGAAGAGAAAATGTAAATACTTGTACGTTGATCTGTTAGAACAAAACAGCATTCTGTCCTGCCAAGACGATGTGCATCACCTAGAAACAGATGCAAAAACATCTATATGTAATGCTACAGTTTCAACTGAAAATCCTTTGCTTTTGTAAATGTAATGTCTAATTAGGCTAATCTGTTTCATTTCTTGAAGACAAATTGGGAAATACAGTCAATGTGCTCATTAGTTAGCTACTGATGAGAATGCTTCAGCTGAATGGCAGGTGGCAAATTGATTAATAAAGATTTTCCTGAGGTGAAACTCAGGCATGCCCCATATGGAAGGCTTTTGGAATTAATTTTACTTATGATTATGCCCCTGCATTGTTCTATGTACCAGAAAAAAGTGTTAGTTTGACTTAATTCACAAGAGCTGTTGATTTGAGGAAGATAAATATTTTAACAGTTTCTAAGTTGTACCTTTTTTTAGCTAAAATAAATTAAAATACAGCTGTCCTTTTTGCCCATCACTTCCCTGTTTAATGACTCACTAAATGTTACAAGATGGCTTTTTCACCCTGGTGGAGACAAACTCTTAAGCAGAAAAGCAGGCAGGTTTTTTTCCTTGTCCATCTGTAGCTTGATCACAAATATAGAAGGGGAGTTTTTAATGCAGATCTGATTAATAAAGGTAAGTAGTTAAGTATTACAAAACTATATATTCAATTTCTCTTAAATCTTTTCTTTTGAAGGCCAGATACAGAAACCAGCCAAAGTTCTCAATACGGCTTCGAATCGCTACACCAGAAGATTTGCCTCATCTGCGGTGATGAGGCTTCTGGTTGCCACTATGGAGTACTCACCTGTGGGAGTTGTAAAGTCTTCTTTAAAAGGGCAATGGAAGGTACTACATGATGCCATTGTTCCTAATTTGAGATATATCTTTCTAGGTACTGCTAAGGACATACTGGGTATTTATTTCTTATCTTTAAAAATATTAACACTGAAAGTCATGCTTGTTGTTTTGGTGACTGTTTAAATATTACGGTAAATGCTGACTAAATTCTTTCTTAATTGATTTTGCTAGTATTTTTTAATTATTTACAATTTATTATTTACTGTTTTTCTGAGTAAACGGAGTTGCATAAAAATCTTGCATATTACACAGCTTGTTTTAAAAAGTGGAAATGCTACTCAAAGGAAAATTTTGTGGGTCTGAACTAGAGATAAGCAGATAAGGATTTGTTTTGGCTTTATTCTCTTTTTGAAGTTGTGGAATTTTTGCTTGCTTGCAGGATACAAAATTTGGCTTCCTGAGAATTATGGAAGTTTTTCAAGTTTCACTGAACTATTTCAAGACATAACAATAATAAATGGGTTTGACTTTTGTTCCAAATATCTTTTAAATTTATAAAGTCAAGCTGCAGGTTTAATAAATCAGTAGCAATATTTATGTTTATTTATTTTTTCCTGGATTTTATTTTATGTCTTGTCCAATGAGATTTTAAATACTAACACAAGAGCAGACTGCTTTATACAGTTCAGCTGATGAAGCAGTAGAACAAATCCTGCTACATTTTATGCTTTGTCTCCTTTCCTGATTATTACCTGATTCTGTCAAAATGAGGATATTCAAATTTCTTCTCCTTATACGTATGAAAAAATCCTTGTTACAATGTATAGGATTCCTTAAAATAAAAAAAAAATCAAATTGTGTATTCTCTTGTTGTGATACATAGCTTACTCCATAAAGCTGAACTTTATGGACTTTATTGGTCTTCAAATGAAGAGGAGACTACCAGAAAATTAAAAGCTTAGCAAAACAATGTAATTAGAATTTTCGTTTCAGTGTGGTGTTACTTTTTAAGCATATGCTTGTGTTCTTCTCTTAACATACTAGATACTTACAAAGTAGTAACACCAGACTAGGTGGGTAGGTGGACTTTAGAGGTAGTGCTGCATTTTCTGTAATACATTCAAAGAGATTCAAGAGAAAGTCATTAGAAACATGCATGTTTGTCTGCAACAAAAACACTCTTTAAGTCCTTTATGGGAATACAGTGAAGTTTCACCGCGCTAAGTGGTCTCTTGGTTTGGCTTCACATAGTTTTGACATGTTTGTTTTGGGAAATCAGCCATATACTTTTAAGAAGTCATGGAGCTCTAGTTTTAAGAATGACTGTAGTGTAATTTACGAGCTCCATATTTTAAAATAAGTTTTATTATTCACTTTTCCCCTCCACAGTAATATTTTATTTTTTTATTTGAATTTGATCCTATCACTCTTGAATTTCATCTCTTTCCGAAACTACTATCCAGAATTGTTTGTGCAGTAGGTGAGCATGCTCAAAAACATACTTAATTATTGTCCAGCTTACATATTTTAATGATAAATGTTATGAAGGCTTATAAGTTGCTAGTAGAAACATCTTAAAGTTGTTTTCACTGATTATTTAGTGAAAGCCCATGTTTGCAGAATCTTTCCAGATTAAGAATATAGGCATGCAGAGAAATAAAAGATCAATATTGCTACACAAACACAATCCAACTTCAATTTTTAGCACCAATTTTTCAAAGCAACTTCGTACTTCCATTTTTAAAATGATTCCAAAGACTGGGTATGGTGAGGAAGTGTGTTCGTTTTTTTAGTGTAAAATGACACACTAAATAATGGACAGCTACCTCAGAATCCTGACTGATGAGAAAAAATAGAGGTTATTGGTATAATGGGAAGAAAATAGCAACGTGGGCGTAAGCAAGGTGAACAAATACAGTTACCTGGTTTTGTCTAGAAAGTGCAAGTTTACAGAGAGTTCCTTTAAGAGTTGGATTTCTTATTTTAATGGAAGCATAGGATATAATTACTGGCATTAAAATAATCCCATTTATGGATAGGTAATTTGATTTCATATAGACTTAAATTACTTTTTTGTTTATTACTCGTGAGAAATAAAATTACAGTCAGAATAAGTACTCTGACAAATTTTCTGTAAGAAGAAACTATTGAAAATAGAAAAGAAAATAGCATTTAAAAATTCATAGTGGCAATTGTATAAATTTGAAGCGTTTTTCTGATGTAAAATGGCCATAATTTTTTATTGGAAATTACTTATTTACCTTTTTAAATTCTTAGTACTACTATAGATGTGGTCTTTTTTTTATAATAATAGTATTTTTAATAATAGTTCTTGAAAATAATGTGTTAAATTCTGTGTGCAAATTCACAATCAAAACTCTACTTTCAGATATTTTCCATAAAATACTGATTTCTGAGAAATTAAAACATTAAAACAGAAGCTCACTCTTGGCTTGTTTAAATACTTGGGACCCTATTGCAAAACTGATGAAATGATTGTGTAGCAGATTTGGCTAATTTTAGTATGTGCTTTAAGCTCAAGGTGACATCTCAGTGCAGATAATGGTATCAGGGAATAAGCTCAACCATCTGTGGTAGATAACATTTAACTGACAAAGTGTGAACTTTGCAGAGACCTGCATTTGGCAAACTCTACCTGGCAGAAAATTGGGCTTCCAAGGAGTTTCCACTCTCTATATATGGAGAGGCACCATGAGCTTCGTCTACACAGGCTGACAGTGGCTTCAGCCAAACTTTCTGATAAAGTTTATCTGACTTGTGTTATGAATAGGCAATTTTGTGATGACAGTGTGGTGCACTACATAAGTAGTGAAATACCGTGTATTGTTCAGCCATTTGACAAACAATTTGGTGAATTGATCCATATGAGGAGCAACAACTGAATGAGCTGAGATTGCATTTGTTCTGGTACTGTGGCTATTGTGGTAACACCAGGCTTCGTACTGCTCTTGCTGTGATTTACTACACTTCTTTCCAAATAGACATGGCTTAGAACATACTCAGCTGCAGAAATATGAATTACTGAAATTTTGGGCTTAACTTTCTGTAGGATTATAGAAACAGTATTCAATATTACCTTAAAACATCTTTTCAGGTGCAGTAGAAGCTATTTCAGGTAGTATGAAACTGCATGCTTGAAAGAGCACCGGCAACTGACTGTGCAGTGTAGCTGATAGTCCTCTATTCTAACTTCACTTGTGCAAAATCTGAGTAATCTTCAGTTCATTTTGCACTGAATGGAGAGAAACAGCAACTTCTTGGAAGTCATGCACTACATTAAATATTTACTTGAGATGAAAGTAACAGTACCGTAACAGTAATTGTTTCTCAGCACCGAGTATGAAGGAGTGTCTGGTGAGGATGTGCACTGTCTGTGTTTAGAAATGTGAATCCCACCCATATCTTCAAGGTAGCTAATGCATTTCTGTAGTGCATAAAGGAAATACATAAACTACTTATTTTATATTACTTGAAGTATTATATATATATGAAGTATTACATATTTTATTATATAATTATTTTTATATTTAAATTATGCTTAAGTACTAAGGTACTTACAAATTTTATAACATAAGTCTATGAAATGTAAGTATTTGTAGTCAAACTGTTACCTGCTAAAAATAGATTTAGATTTGATGGCCTTCGTCTCCTTAAGTTGTTTGTCTATTCCACAGTACTGATGATGCCCTAGTAAGAGTTGTTTCTTTAGAAACTACTGTATAGAAAGAGTTAACAAATGATATGCTGGAATCTGCCATTATGTGTGGTGGTACACAGTTGCACTTCAGTGGTTTCCTAGTTAGACCTAGTCACAGGTCCTGCATTTTCCCAAGTGGTTATTGCATCTGAGCACATTCAACAACCTGGAATCTTTTGTAGCTTAAGCATAGAAAAAGCTATAAGGAGATAGTGAGATCCAGAAGAATGTTACCCAATTCTTGTCTTATTGTTATGGTGCCATCTTCTCTCGTCCTCAAAGACAGTATTTTACATGAGATTTGTTTCACCCAGCTGTATGCATTTACAATGTGGAATATTTGGGCTAATCTCTTTAGATGTCCTTTGGAGAGCAATAGGCTATTAAAGAACCAAAATTTAGACATTTGCTCAAGATAAATTGCATCCTAAGGTGCCTGTTTTTCTCTCGTGCCCAAGAAGGGATCAGAAGAACAAATGACTCTTTAATGATACGCACCTGAAAGAGCTGGAGTGGTTTTAAAGTAGGTTTTATGTTCAAATCCCATGTTCCCTATTTATGAGATATAGACTGCTTACTGACAGAAAAGCTGGCCGAAAATGGTGACCAAGGAGCAATTTTGACACAGCGCCATAAAAAAGACCTGGAAATACTGATTTGTAGAACCCAGCATCTCCTTCTGAAAAGTATTGGCTGTGGAATATTTTTTACTGTTGTTAGTTACCATATTTAGACTCAAAGACTTTACGCATTTCAAGATGTTGCAGTGGTAAACAATTTGTGATAAACCAAGAAAGTTGGTTCAGGGCAAACCAACTGCAAATCAGTATGAATTTTGCAGGGTCGACAGGATCATACCTTTCAGCTCTGTCCAGAAATGAATGAAGACAGAATAGCAATGTTTAACTGTTCTATTTTGTTGAAATTGTAAAAACAGTGTCTCGGGTTTCTGTCTGGAGAAGTGATTTTGGCCAGAAAAAGACAATGGTGTTGCAGGATTCACAGCTGAAGGCAGGAAGGTTCTGAACTAAGGATACAAGAGAAGGAAAGTGTCAGTCAAGGATGTTGCAAACATCAGAAGTGGTTTGCAGAAGAGAAGGAAAGCAGTGCAAGATACATGGTAGTTTGAAAAAGGTTCATCCCTGCTAGAGAAACCAATTTTGTTTGGTCCTTTTAGCAAAAAAACTGGCAGAGGACTTTATGATTACGTGCTTAAACCAGCATATTGGAAGAGCACCAAAAGGTTGTTGTAAGTAGAATTTCTTCAAAAATTACTTGTAAATCTGTTCACCAAAGCAAAATACACTATAAAAAAAATGCAACACCCTAGGTTTGACTTAGGAATGACCATTTTATTGTTTTCCCTTCTTTTTGGTCAAAAAATTTTTCCTCAACCCTTTTTTCCTCATATTAATTAAGGCAAAGGAATGAAAGACTAGTTTCAGAAAGATGAAGGAATTAAAAGCACCTGTTGTAATCACAAACCCCATCAGTAAGACAGTAGATGAGGTATGGCGGTCACCCATGATATGAGAGCTGTGTTCATCATTACCTGAAGAGTCAAATGCACCTTTCTTTCCTTGCAGCCTTAACCACCAGGATGTTGGATGACTTGGGATGCAATCATTCTTTATTGGTTTTGCTTTGAACTATGTTACGAAAAAAGGAATTCCACATTATTTCAGCTAGAAGAGGATTCCAGGATGGAACGTACTCACAAGTCACTCTTGCTATCCACTTTTTGCCCTCTTTGGTCCATTGAATTGTACATTCTTTTCTGTGAAGTGGATTTGCGTCAGTAGCAGGTTTTTATACCAGTATGGACTACATAGTAGTAGTCAGGACACCTGCTTAAGGGTTTGGAAATGAGAATTTTATTTCAATGGACAAAAGGGAGTTGGAAGGAAGTTTCCCACTATTGAGCTTTTTATAAACAGATCATGAGTGATAAAGTCAGTGGTGGGATGTGTTTGGTTTGTTGTTTGTTTTATTTTTAAGTGGTTAGACTATTATGTCTCCCTTCAGGGACTTTCTTTAAGAGAAAATGTTAGCGTAGAAATGAAATTCGTATTACTAAAAAACATTTGAGGTGTGTGGAATCTTGGGAGACTGTAATGGCCTTTAATGGTATTCAGGGACACGAAGGATGTATTTTCAGTATTTTAAACTGTGCAGTAGGTTCCTAGTTCTTCAGGACCAAAGCTTCTAAACCCATATGGTGAGAGGTAAATTCAACTGACGTCTGCTATTGTGCACATTGAAAGAATGTAAATAGAAGAGTGGCAGACTTAGATCAGAGCAAAAGTCAAGTTTACTGTGTTTCCCACTACTGGTGATGAGCTAGGATAAAATGTTTGTCCTAGTTATAGAAAAAGTATCAGAGCAAGTGCAGAGTAATCCTTAACCTAGTATTGTCTTAGCTTGTAGAAGCCAGTTTTACTCAAAAGCGACATCTGTTCCATTATGTTTAGTATAGGTATATAGGTGAAGGTGTTTTCCATTTTGTTTATTTTGAAACCATGTATATTATTGGCTTCCACAAGAACTCCTGCCCAGGAGTTCTAAATTTAATTATGGTAAAAGAGTCATTCCTTTGGGTTGTTTTGGTTTAGTTTGGTTTAAACCTTTTGATTTTATTGGTACTTTTGAAAAACAAAAGAAAAGCCATGTTGGTAGTAAATTACTGAGCAAAAACTGGAAGCTAGCACTTAGGAAGCAAAAAATTAACATTGGGAGACATTTGGCAGTCAGACAACTTGCAAAACAATACAATGGATATCTGCTGGTTTTAGGTGGAAACTAACACTAGACTAACTAGGACACTGTGATACGTTTTGCAAAGAACACTCCACCAGTGGTGGGGATAGGATGACTTTATACAGAGGTGTTGCCAGTTTTGAGTGTTGCAGGGAGATGGAATCGTATATGGAAGAGAGAAAAAAGATTAGAAAAAGTACTTGTATTTACAGACAGGAGGAACTGAGAGTTTGCAGACAAGTGGCATGGGGGATGTGTGTGAAACTAGATGATCTTCAGGTCCTTTTCAACCCAAGCCATTCTGTGTTTCTATGATTTTAAGTGCTTTGCTTCTGTCCAGGCTGGGAGCAGTTCAGCATATGCACTTGCCCAAATAACTAATCATTTGCATTTTACAGCCCCAGTGCAAATAAAGCCTTATGGTTTCCGTATTTTGCATATCTGCAAAATCTCTGCAACTCATTAGTTTATTTGAATTATTTTGAATGACTTACAGCATGTCACTCAGCTGAGATTATAGTGCAGTTGTTGGAGACACCTGTAAGTGCTGCTTCCATCAGTATTTGGATTAAAATGTCTCAGTGCTGGAGTATGGTCCGTGCAGCAAAACCTGTGATCGTGTTTGGGTGTGTGGATCATTGGCATTTTCACCAGTTTCTCATTCAGAATTGCGATAAGTCATTACAGTACTTAAAATTGTATTTGCCTGTTTGAATTAGGACCGCCACCTTTGCTAACAGAAATGGACTTTGATAGAGGTTGAGAAAAAAGCTGTCCTACAAAAATCTAACATACAAGTAACAGTTGAGATCACCTCTGTATTTTCTCCATGTTCTCAATCAAATCCAGGTCACAAACAGATACGTTGATATGTTGGGAGTGAGCTACAATGTGCACTTTCAAGAAGAGGTAAAAAGATGTGCACTTTCAAAAAGAAGTAAAAAGTAAGGGATAGGAAACTTACCATTGGGCAGATTCTCATGAGAAACTGACAGCTGCAGAAAGTTGCCAGATTCATATTTTTGTAAGAAACACAAATATCAGTCTTTACTTTCTGACCTGTGGTCTGCTGGTTAGACTACTACCTTTTTTTTGTTGTTGTTGTTTTGTTTTGTTTGGTGTTTTTTTGTTGTTTGTTTTTTTTTTTTTTTTTTTTTCCTGGTTATAATAGGATACTGAATGGTTAGCTACCAATTGAACAGAAATTTTATCTTGATGAGGATCTTTGGATACTTTATTAGTATGTGCATTTAATGTAACTGCAGTGTTCACATATTGAAGCCAGTTACAATACAGATGATCATAAAGACTGAGATACTGCAAGTGTATTTTCAGCTGAATGTTTTACCATCCCACGAGAACATTACAGAAGGATTCATCTGACTATTATCCATAATTCTGAAATTAACCAAATATCTGGCATGTTTTCCATTTCTTACACCAGATGTCGTTCAAGTAGTTGCTGCCGCAATGTCAAGCAAGTAGTAGTTTCTCAGAACCCAGCTCTGCACAATGGTAGAAATGTTTTCAGAAGAGAATGTGCATAGATTTATCTATAGATACGAGATCCAATCAGATGAATGACATAATAAGAAAAATCCTTCACAGATGAGACTACAAAAAAAATATATATGTAACTGAATCTCTGCTTTCCACATAAGCTGCAGCTGAGTCACAATGAATGGAATGCACTTTGGGATGACAGGTGTTGGGTATTGGGTAGAAGCAAGAAAAGTGGAAAATTCATATGAAGGTATAATTCAAGTGTAGGGTATGTTTGGCTTATTTAGAGTCTTGAAGATAAGGAAGTGGTTGACAGTAAGCATCAACCACTTGAAGTGACTTAGATATTATCAATTGACATCATCATGTCATGGAGGGGTTGGGGGGGTTAGGCTTTTTGCTTTTTTTATTCTAGTATCATGGAGGTTTTATGGAAGAAATAAGCTAGGTGATGACAGAAAAAGTTTAGGTCATTGGTCATTATTAGATTCGTAATGCAATTTTTGAAATAGTTATGAAATAATACCTTCTGAATATCAGAGCAAATTCTTACTGTGTCCGAATTCCAGCAACAGACTCTGTTTCTTCCATGGTATGTGTTGAACAGAGAGATTATTTAATCCTGTCCGATTTTAAAGTCTGGAACATAGGAACACTGAAGAGTAGTTTTCATAATTGTGATTCACTTACAATTCATTTTGCAAATATTCATTCTTAGATTTGTAACAAGCAGTTTGAGTTGTTATGCAGTGGTGAAGTAAGTCATGCATTTTCAGTTGAAGTGGAAGGTGGATCTGCTGATAACCCCTAAGTTATGAAGTTTTTAGGAGTTGTAGCTAAACTGAAATGTGTAACTCTGAATTTAAAATTTACAATTTGATAAATAATGCAGGCTATTTAAATGTGTATCAATATAAATCAAGCCACTAACTTCTGTTTTTCCAAATTTCCTGTTGCAGCAGGAGCAGGGTTGCCCTTACTGCTTCTACCCAAAGTCCTTAGCCTCCTTTAGCAGTTAGAGCATATGCTTGGGTGTTGGGCATGCAAACCATATTCTGATAACAAGAGTGTATTTTAAATACTGATATCATTCTAGATCAAAGTGGCACTGGCTTTTGTAGATAAACATTTTTCTGTTATTATAGGGGAAAATGTGCGCCTTGGATGCTACAGTGCTACAATGCTACAATGCTTGTAGCACTGTGACCTGTTTGTTAGCATTTACTGCCATACTGGAAATACGTAGTCCATTTTTTGGTCTTGTAATGGACATGGGGTTTATGAACTCCGAGAATATTGTGTAGACTCAAAAGATTCCTTAGAAAAGAGGTCCAGAAGAGATGCCTTTCAGGGTACCAAAGAAAATCCCCAAAACCAAGACACTCACAAACAAAACTTAACCTGTGCTTAAGCATTCCTTTGTAAATTTACTGTACATTAAAGCATCAGGATGCTACAGTGCAGAGATAATCTGATGCTTCATAGATTTTAGTTAAACAAGCAAGGGTTTTAAACTGTTGCTGCTTATCAAAGGCTGAATGGTTTTGTAGCTAATGAAGGCAAAACAAGATGAGGAAAAACTGCAGATAATTCTGAGGAAGATGTTCAAAATAAGTGTTTTGCTTTCTTGTCTGCTGCTTGACAGCAGGACAGATTTTTATTCATTTGGTTACTTTTGGCAATTTTTCTGTGAGAAGGAATTCAAGATTAGAATTACTGGGAGAAACTAAATGGTAATTTCTTCTGGTTTGCTGCATTGCTAAATACTTTTTAAATGCCAGGCAATGCATGAGGCAGCTGTTTCAAAGTTGCTCTTAAAAATATGGGTAAGGAGTGTATTATTAAAAAAAGCACATGCTAGCACAGAAAAAAAATACATTGTTTCATGTACTTTAGCACTAGATCTTTTGTTACAGTAGAATGTTTTTTCTCCTGCATTTTCATCTCAGGATTCATATTCAGTTTTGTCTTCTATGGAGAAAAGTTACCGGTAAACAGTTACTCTTTTTACCAAGTGCAGAGAAAGGAGAGAATAGGGTTATAGAAAGCTGAATAACAGCATCCGAGTAGAATAATCACCTCAGATTTTTTTGCTACTGGTGACATCAGATGGCTAAGTAAGAGTAATTCTGGTCTAGAAAGTAGTGAAAATTTTAAGGGTCTAGTATTGGTCATATTTGGAGGTCCATAACTGCAATATTCCATGAAGTATCCATGATACTGGTACTCTGTGGGAGTTTCTCGTTACGTAGTTTGTCCGTACTTTTTTGATCCATTTTGTTGCTTTCAGAATAAATACTTTTGGTTTTCTTTTTCATGCTTTCATGCTAGGTGCTGGTATGAAACTGAAATACAGACATACACGGAGGATGATGTGCATAAGCAGGCAAATGTTGAAGTTAAACCCTACGGGGTAAACCTGGGCTTAATTTGAAAGGATAGGTGAAAGTTAGCTTTTATTTCTTTTTACTTACATGCTTAGCTTTGTTTACTTTTTCAAAATTAAAATCACAGAAATTATCAGTATCATACTAAAGCATAAGAATATGTTTTTGTCATTCTCTTCAAGTGAAATTTGCAGGTATCATTGAAGTTTCTTTCCAAAAGAATGCCAAGCTATCAGATGAATATATTTTTTTGCTCTGCTAGAAGCTGATTGCATTAAAAAGATTCTATTCTAATACAGTAATGACAGGCTTTTCTGAACTGAGACCTTCAGAAAGAAACAATAAACTAACATCTAACCTAAATCAAAAAGTTACAGCTGCCTTCTACTAGTCCTTTATGGTTCTGTTGGCTGCATCTGTTTAGCTGGTATTTCAGTAGGTCTAGTACAAAACTGCTTCTCCATCGGAGGTACTCTGCTTAGAGGGCTCTTTTCTGCAGTGCCCCAACTTCCTCATTCAGTTTTCTGTTGGAAACTCCACATCAAATTTACTTGTATTCTTTAAAAGCAGGAACAATAACTTAAAAATAGGTTTTAATAAAATGAATCAGTGTGTCCTCATGCTTGATTTACTTAAGAAATATCAATAGTACATAACTTAAGCAGTTCATGCTATCTGATAATTATTTTGGAATTTCATAGGTGGGGATTTTCACTCTGAAACAGGCCAGATAAATTATTATCTTTAAATAGTAACACATGATTATTTGAAAGCATAAAATGAAGGAGTCCTTTAATGGTTCAAGTAATCTTCTTTTGAATCCCCTAATTTTTGGAACATCTATTCATAGTAATAATTTTGTCATTTTAGAAGACATAGTATTAATCCTGCTTTTCTCATGCCTACAGGGCAGCACAACTATTTGTGTGCTGGAAGAAATGACTGCATAGTTGATAAAATTCGTAGGAAGAACTGTCCAGCGTGTCGCTTGAGGAAGTGCTGTCAAGCCGGTATGGTCCTGGGAGGTGAGCTGTTTTTCAAATCTAATTCAAAAAAATAAGCAGTCAAGAGCACTGCCTTCAATCTGTAGAGTTTAAACCACATTACTTATATACTGTAAAGGAAAGAATCACATTAAATGTTGTTTTTGGAAGAATTACCTGATGTTTTACAATTCTTTGTAATTTTTATTTAGTGAGTCTAGAAATCCTGAAAGAAAAACACCTTTCTGTAGGAATCTCTCCCACTCTGTGTGTTTATAGTCATTTTCTTGCAGGGGCAGGAATCGTGTCTTTTGTTTGTATTTATTAATAATTTTGAATCAGAAAATTTGATTTAGGAAAAACATAAGCAAATTGAGATGATTGACACTAAAATCAAGAGCCAGTACTATCGCCTTCACTTTCCTGTTGTGCTCTGAGTACTTGTCAACATGTACTGTGTTCTACTGAAGAAGGCCTGGCAGTGGCTGCACCAGTACTACAGACTTGCATACTAGATGCTGGCAAATCCCATCCTTGGGATCTCAACCTTTAGCTCTTGCTGCAACAGATTTGTTTTTTCTGTGTGAAGTTATCGAAAATTGAGCACTATGTGTTTGAAAACCTACAGGGAATAAATGGTTTAGTGTTAGGTAGTCACAGGTCAAGTTTTGCCGTGCTAATGTGAGAATGAGGAGCATAGAATCATAGAATACTTAGGGTTGGAGAGGACTTCAAGATCATCCAACCCCATATTTTTTTTAATGTATTTCACAAGAAATTTAGCTGTATAAAGCTTTGGATCACCACAAAGCTGGAAAATACCTGGCTAAGACTGTACGAAGTCGGCTATATAAAGATAATGGAAATAATATATATTCAGAGGGAATGAAGAAGAAAGGACATTTTCTTCCTAATATAATTTCTTCCTAATGTAATTTATTCTAGTGCATCAAACATCTCTATGTCACTCTGCATTTTCTGTATTGTTTTTAATTTTTGAAGGAAGAACTGGCATTATCTCCTGTATATAACTTCATTATCCTGCTGATCTGTGTTCATAAGTTTAAACGTGTACATAGTTTTCAGACTGATATTTTGATTGCACAGCTCTATGCTTTTAGTGCCTGTAGATATATGGAGTTGGAGGATTCTGCGCACATGGCCATCATGTTAGCCTTACATTCTGTATGTTTATTGGTGATGTGAATCAGTAGTTCCCAAAGAGTGAGCGGCTGTTGGTACTTCATATTCTGTAAGCGCTAGTGCTCCAGGGAACAGCCATCAGGATGAGAGGAAGGAAAGGTGATGCTGTGGCGTGGACTGTGTTCTGTGTTGCACCCCTGAGTCTCCCTAGATTTTCAGCGCTGCCTCTCCTTTCAGTTGTCTTGAAACTGCATCCCTCACAGTGCTGGAGATAATGAGAGCCATCAATCTGATTGGTGTTACTGTCTCTCCCTGCACCTTGGGCAGTCAGTGCATCCTGTCAGTAAAGCAAATGGAGCTGACGAGTGTTGGTGGCACTGGACTGGGGGAAGAGGAACAAAAGCAAAAGAACATAGCCTGTGGATCCTTTTCAGAGAGAAGTTGTGGTTTAGACCTGAGGTAGCAGTGCAGGAGAAAACCAGTCTTACTACAAGGGTAGAACCTAAAAATTTTTTTGCCTAGGTTTGGGAGAGGAGAAAGCTGGGGAGGCAGGGGTCCAGAGTGGGCTGTGGAAAATCTGTGGTAAGAGTGAGACTTGGGAAAGGAGGAGGTGGCAGATGCCTGTCTTTTCAGGTTGAGGACAACTTGTAAGGTTGTCTTGTAAGGTTTGAGCAGCCTCATCTATAAAAGATGTATCTGCCCAAACGTAGGCCAAAAAATGAGGAAACAAATATATAAAATTCAAAACACAAAAAAAAATATCTAAAATTAGACCATAATGCTCTTTCTTCTGTTACTGTCATCTTTCTTTTCCTCTTCTGCCATTTCTTGTACTTCCTTTATTGTATCACATGTGGAATATTTCCTACCCATGACTTGCCACGCTGATGAACACACTGATTCATATATGGGGTACTACTGGTTAATATTCCCCAGGATATAAGTGTTCATAAACAAATTTCCAGTTCATGGAGAAAAAAAATCATAGTTAAATGCATTCTTGAGCATTTTAAACAGGTAAGAATTGTCAGTATTTTAAATATTTTGTTTATATTCTGTTATACTTTTTTTATACTATAAGATTTTTTTTTTTTTGCATTTTCTGATTGCGGCGATTCAGAACTTACATACATACACTTTTGTTCTTTCATTCCTGCTACTTAGTTTCTTAATGCTATCCTTCAGTTACTAAATGCAGACTTCCAATACTGCTTAATCAAGGAGAAAAAGTCTTAAGATTTTTCAGGATGTTAACTATAAGATTCTAAGGATTCTTACTACATTAATTAAACCCACTGCTGGGAGAAGTACACTTGCCTTCTACTAAATGTTACTACTGAGTGGCAACCATATAGCTAGAGAGTATTATATTTCACTGGCAGCAGTTCCATTTTCTGACCCTAATGTCAAAGCAGTGACATGAACCTGCATTGTTCTAAAATAAATTGTAGTTCAGTTTTAAGTAATTTGTAGAATAGCAGCAAAGAGCTTTAGTAACTGATTTCACTGTGTGGTCTGTTTCTTCTTAACATATAAAAGGAAAATATCAATGCATACATTCATAATATCTTGTTATTCTCTGGGGGACTGTTAATTGTCTTTGAGTTTTATAATCGCCTAACTAGACACATTAATATATTCCCTTTCTAATCTTCTACATAGTAGGATAGTAGGGAGCTGGGTCAGGTCCTGGAATAAACAAATACCTAGCTTTTTTTCTTTCAGTGAATCTGTAGTTTTCCCAGGCTGGCTCTCACAGATTTCTTGTTCATCTGAATTGCTAAATTAATGCTTTCGTCATTGTTTCAGTCAGCTTTCAGTCCACATTACAGTGATTACATGCAGACAAATTTGAATTAACTTTCCATGTAATGTTTTTGGAGGTAGCATCAAATGGTTTGTTAAAATCAAGATCTGTTACTTCTGCTTTGCTGCTTTGTTCCTTTTTTTTTGCATGCACCCTCTTAAGGTGCACACAGCTTATTCTCCTATACAAGATGCAAGAGCATAGTGACCTAAAAGTCAAAGCCATAGTGTTCTGTCAAGAACCATAAATTACTGATATTTTTCACCTGATTACAGGGTATGGAGAAGGATAGTGTGATGTTAGACTTTTACTAGAAAGCCCAGCCATTTCAATGTCTATTATTAGTAATGTCTGATTGCCAGTATGGTTCTCTCTGCCTAGTTAAAAGAATATTAAAATACATTTCAAAGAGAAAATCCTAAGGTATTCAATTATGAGTTAAGTAGATTTTATTTTTTTGATTTCTTTATGTTTTCTAGGTACATGTACATAAACAGTACTCATGCTATTTGCAATAATTGAGGGTAAGGGAACTGTGAGTACTAAGATGCATCTTGTTTGGTTGGCTATCTTAAAACAAACTAATGAACATCTTACAAAGAGAAGGTGTGCTGTCTAAATATGCATAGACAGACTTTAGTATTAAGATGGATAATGGCAAGAGTGGGTTAGTATACTTTACACATTATATAAGTGAAGGCATTTGTTTATCTTACAGCAGGAATTCATCTGGATATTTTTGTAAGGAGCAATTGAAAAACTAAGCTGTTCTCAAATATCTGTTGTTTTCTTTATGTCCTTAAGAATTTGCATTAATTTGAGAGTCTCCTTATGGTGGATGGGAAAGCTTACTGTGAGTTATTAGTCACCTCTGCAGTAGATAAGTAAAAAGTGGAGTTGCTTTACTGGTGGCTGTTAAGCAACATAATTGGAAATAAACACATAAGCAATTCTGCAAGCCAATGTGACATTAATTCTGATACGTTTAATCACTTGGAAACACGGGTACTTATTAACTACTGACATTTCCATGTGATAAGCACTCTGGTTTCTTTCTTTACTTGTTCTCTGAACTGTAAAAGTATCTGAAGCCATTATTTCAGAGAATACCTGAAATCATTATTTATGAACTATCAGAAATATTGTTCCTTCTGTTTTCCTTCATGCCTAAACAGTAGTTAGTGGGAAATTCCCAGCATGTTTAAGACTATGTATAACTTTTTTATGATAGAAATTGGCCCTAGTTCTGCTGTCATTATATGTTGTCTATTCTTTTGTGGGTAGATTTTTTGGTTCAGCTGTAACATAAAGTGTAAGTTCGTGTTTGATTCTTCACTAAGGAGTCACTGATCATCAATATTTATATTTCTACCACAAATGATAAAATGTGCCTAAGATTGTTGGGGCACTTGATCCTAAGCTAATTAAACTCACAGTTAAATTAGTGGGGGTGTAATCCCTGACTCTGTTGGATGATGAGTGTGACTGAAAGAGTCCATCATTCATATTTATACTATCGGTAGTGTTTTTTTAAATTTTGTTTAGTAGACTCCCTTTGGATTTTAAATATTGTTTTAGTTTAAATTGAGGTTTTGCACTCTTGGGTACAAATTTTTTGTATCTGAAGTGCATAAACATGCAAATTTGTGATGGAATAACAGAAAATTACATTTTCGCTTGAGAGCAAATTTTGGCTTTTTAGATTGTTTTCATCCTCTCAGTCCTGTCTGGTTTACAAACTGATTTTGCCTCCAGTTATGCCAGGGTACATCAAGAATAGTTGATTTAAGTAATAGAATTCATTCTGTATAAAGTATTTAAAAACTACATAAGGAATCTTCCGTGTATTGATCTTGATTGAAGTTATACTACCCTTGTACTACTAATGAATGTTTTGAAAAGGTCATTTTAATTCTCTGAAGTGTACATCCTAGGTCTTCCAAAATGGAAACACTGGATTTTCATAAAATTTTCTATCGTGTATGGTATGGCAACCCCTGAAGGAAATGGAATAAGCATGTTCCTACCTTGAGTCAATTTTGTTGAACCTTTCTGGTTTACTGTGTACTTTGGAAGACTGGGACTTACTCAGGAGGAAAGTAACAGATGAGTCTGACTATGCTAGCATCCCTTGGTTCCTTCCATAAATAATAGAGAATGGATTCAGAGCATGTGCCCAAGTTTAGTTGTGTTTCCCTGCTACTGTGTCCTGGGGTCTCTGATGCACTGATTGCATTGAGAGAGAAGCACTACTTTTAACTAAAATAAAAGAAGGCAGTGAAAGATGGAGAAGTCTTTGTCCCATTCTTTAGAAGGTGGTAAGTTGCCTTGTCTAATCTGTTGCTTGTAAGTAAAAGTCCCATTTTTCAAAAGACAATTTGATCTGCATGTTATAAACTGGGTCTTAATTCAACCAAATAGATGCATACTGTTATGCTTCTGTCTTCACCTCGTGTACTTTCAGAGTGGTTTTTGCATATTGCCATTTTATAATGCAGTTTCTCAGTGGTTCAGCAGTCTGATAGGCATGGGTTTTCTTTTAAGCCAGTGAAATTTTGTGCATCTTTTTTTCTACTATTGTTAAAGTGTGCAACACATCAATAAGTAAAAATACCCATGTGATTTTTGGATGGTTTTTGTAGCAGAACCTTCTCATTCCTTGTTACTTTCTTTATGGTAAACTTGAAACATGTAAACTTATTTTTTTTTCCCTTGTTAGCAGAAAGATTTGCCCTTTTAATTTATTTATTTATTTTTGTCTATCACCCTGCATCTCTGTCAGTGTCCCACCATCATCTAAATCAGGCTGTAAGTACCAGTGTCTTCATTCTGGTTTTTACCCATTTTTCTACTAAGCCAAACCTCTTTGGCAGAACTAATGGTCTAACAGGGTTTCCATCACCTTTGAGGATCTGTTTAAACCAAATCTGTTCTGTGCAGCCACTTCTATGTGGATTTGTCCTTTCGTTGAAACCTGTAATATGGTAATATGTTACTGAGGGTTATTGTCTTTGAACACCTAAAGATCTGATTTTCTGTGTCTGTATGGTGTACTGCGAGACTGTTTCCATGAAAGAAATTCAAAGAGTTGCAGCCTATAGCTCCATATATTTCTATAGCCATTCCAGATGAAGTATCTGTGTTTATTTGGGGAAGGCAGTTCTGTTACTTTAGTTTTCTTCAAACCACTGCAGTATGGAAATAGGAATTATAAATACTGAGAAAAAGAAATTGTTCTTCAGAAAGTGAAGAATTTTTTAAGTGTTGGTATGTGGTTTTACAGTATTTGCTGGCATTTCACTCATCCCTTGAATTATATTTTCTTTCTGGAAGACAGGAGGAATGTATTACCCTGCAGACCTTCAAAACAGAATTTAGCCATGAGACTGAAACACCGTTATGGAACTGGAGAAAAGGAATTTCTGTGTGTAGTAATGAATTACAAGCATTTTTGTTTCTGAATATTAGGGAGAAAAAAGGAACAGGATCCTTAAGTTAACACTGAATAGAAACTGAGTTGTAGAGCCAGCTGGCTCTGCTGTCAGCACATGATAGAACAGTGGGAACTGAACCAGAAAACACTTTATGAGGTTACTGTAACCTGGAATTCATGGCAATAATTTTAATGGGTGGGTTCCGTTCATCTCTTAGAGAAGGGAGGAGGATATGGAAGTAGGAACTCTTTTTTCCGTGATTATTCTTAATTATCTAAATAGACAAAAAAATCAAAAGCTTACTCCAAAGGCAGTTCTAGTTTCCTTGCATAGATTAAAAGTGTAATCCAGTACTACTGGAGAATATTAGTGTTTCTGGTTAATTCTTTTTAACTGTTCAACAATTTTCTCTTTCAGGTCGAAAATTTAAAAAGTTTAACAAAATCAAGGTTATGAGAACATTAGATGCTGCACTCCAGCAGCCAGCGACCCTTCAGGATGAAAGCCAGTCTCTTACCCAAAAGCTGTCCTTTTCTCCAAATCAAGAAATACAGTTTGTTCCCCCAATGATAAGTGTCTTAAGAGGCATTGAGCCAGAAGTTGTCTATGCAGGTTATGACAATACAAAACCCGAAACACCAAGTTCCTTGCTGACCAGTCTAAATCATCTTTGTGAGAGGCAACTTCTTTGTGTGGTCAAATGGTCTAAATTGCTACCAGGTAATAGCACTTCTTATATGTAGTGAATTCTAGTTAAGCAAATATGTCCTAGGATGAGCAGTCAAAAGAGAATATTATTGTCTGCCTGTTAATTCTTAAAAAATTATAAAATGATCAAACTTCTGCTTAATCAGATAATATATTTGATCAAATTCATTTTAATACGGGGGCACTTTTGAAGGAGTGAGTCTAACCATTGAAACTCACTCTGAAAATCAGTCGGAGCCTGGATAATTCCGGTATGTGACTGTTACAGCAGCCTTTCCGCCTCAACCCCACGTAATCTGTTATTAATTCTTTGTATGTTAAAAAGTGTTTGTATTTCTGCATATACTTTATTCTTATTAATATGAATTTTTGAAAGCAACAGAGAAAAGCTGTAACAGTAACAATTCAGACTAAGCAGCTCACAGACTGTTAATGAGAAGTAACTGAATATGACGATGCAATTGTGGATTTAAAAAAGAATCACGTTATGTATGTGTGTATGCTGTATGGTCATAGGGGCCTGATCCTATGGGATATGTAAAAATCAATATATCAAACAGAAAGACTAGAAAGCACAACTTCATGTGAGCCCAGTGTGCCACTTCGCTGCTGCGGGAAAGTATAGTCTCTATCACTGCTCTTCACCATTGCAGCTTCTGCTTGTCAGACCTCTCGGCTGAATTTTGAGCTATAAAACTGAGAACACCTGGAAAGACAAATGCTTGAAATTGCAATCTCAGAGCACCTACTCAGCTGTTGTCTAAATGAAAATTATGAACTGTTTTAATTTTTCATTTAATTTCCAGGATTTCGGAATTTGCATATCGATGATCAGATAACCCTCATCCAGTACTCATGGATGAGTCTAATGGTTTTTGCCATGGGATGGAGGTCATACAAACATGTCAGTGGTCAGATGTTATATTTTGCACCAGATCTGATTCTAAATGAGTAAGTAGACACTGTTCTTGCATGATATGAATGGTATTTTGAGCTTACTTCTGTCAGTGAGAATGTGACTTCCTTGAGGCCAAGATTTCCTTCATAACTTTATTGTGTTTCAGAATTAACAGCAAAGTGCTCTGATCATATTAGAGTACAGCAACTTTGGGAAGGGTTTTGTGGGAATCCCAAATATTCTGCTGACATGGTCAAACAAAAAGACTTTGATTAATATTTTAGTTATCTAAGAGAAAAGTATATAAAAAATGATGCTGTTGGAAGATTTACCTCCATTCATCTGAGTAAGACAAGAATTGATGTTTGAGAATGGGATTTTCTTTGATCATTGTTGTTTGAGTGGTTTTTGCAAATAGTTCATATATAGTCTAAATACTCACTTTTGACACTTTCTGATGAAACTCTGATTTTCTGAAGACCATTTATTGTTAGAAAATTAGCAAGAAGGAATTTTAATATCAAGGATAAAATGTGTGAGACTGTTCTTTTCTGTCTTGAGGGAGAGATTGTTGGCTTCTTAGATTTTTCTTCACTATGGTGATTAATTCTGATAATCTTCATTACGATTTGTCAGTTTTTCAGAAAAGTCATGATTTTAGGTACATACATGTATAGATAGATACAGTTTTTATACTACGTGGGAGGTTTCTGTGAACAATGGAACATTATTTAATCTCCCTATTTATTGTTTCGTATTACATTTTTAGTTATTTTTTCTTAAAAGCCTAAGCTTTAGCCTAAGCCTTAAGCGAAGTGAGATGAAAGTTTAATGGTTTTCTTGCAAGACATATCTCTTTAAGGATTAAGAGAAGGTCTTAATTTGCAGAAGACCTAGGTATCTGAATTTAAAATGTGTAGATAGGAAAGTTCTTGCCAGTGAACTTCTTCTTAGCAAACACATGGTGGAGCAGGCCATGTAGCGCCTGACCTTGTCTCTTCCAGATGATCCTAAATCACTGTGAAGTTATAGCATAATGAATTCTTTCATCTCCCGTGTGTATTTGCTGTACAAATTGAAATACTTTGAAGGGATGAGATTGAGAAAGTTTCTGACTGTATTCTATCCCAGCATAGTCTGTGATATATCTCATGGTTGTATTCAAAAGAAACACAAAGTCAGATGGAGTTAGGCAGTAGTGTTACGTCTTGGGGTGTTTCCCTGTGTGTGGACCACTGCTGCCATCTTGTGAAGAAGACTTTCTTCCAGTATGGGGTTTAGATTTATGAACCCTGATTATAATCTCTCAGAGACCGCTTCTTATTTGTAGCTCAAGGCCATCTACATTGAGGAGATGTACTGACAACATACCTAAACTTCTTTTGGTTACAGAACATGTCAGCAGGGTCATACTAGAAATGTTATAGTTAGATGTGAAAAGTAACCAGAACACTAAATCATAGCTGCAAGTATTTATTGGGAAATAAGTTAGCTTTTTGATAAGTAAAATGAAAGGTAATTCCTTGTCTGCAATGATGTCTAAGATTGTACTTTCATGATCACTTTAAGCAAAGGTAACTGCTGAGCACTGTCCTGGTCATGCGTCCCCATGATTTCACTTAGGGTGGATCAAACACTCTCTGGCAGCACTTTCCAACAGATAAGGAAATTGCATGCTTGAGAAATACCCCAGAAAATGCCATCAATTAACAGGTGGAGGTGATCCCTGGTCTGACTCACCACGTGGGAGTGCAGGCACTAATGCCAGAATAGCAATAGCTGGAGTGCACACCTAGAGGTGGAAGGAGATAATGGGAAATATTTCTACATGGGCAACATACACTTGAGTTGTTTCAAAATGACCATGAAACCACAATTCAAAGCTTGTTTCACAGCTGGTCTGTCGTTTAGCAAACTGATTTGTCATGCTCCTTGGGAATGACTTGTTTGATAGCATTGAGTTTGGACCAAGAAAGGCAGAAGTGTTAAGTTTGACAAAGGTTTTCAAATCTTAAAAAGATTTGCTTATACTTATACTTTGCAGTGTCTCAAAATATGACTAAGAATATCATTTAAACATACCCTGAAAACTATCACTGTTCATAGATAATAATTAGGAATAGAGACTACCAGAAAGGAATAGGAAGGGAGATTTAAAGTAGATGTAGAAATAACTAGTCCATTCAGATCTAACAGATTAAATTTTTATGTCTGAGTCATTTAAGAGCTGGTACCAGATATCACATGTTGAACAAAGCTGAAATAATTTTCTTTTATGATAACAGTAACACTAAATAACAAGAAAAATACCTCAGTGCATTGAGAAAAGCCTTTTATTTATGGGAAATATCTTCTGTTTTCATTGTTGAGGGTATTATCTGCAGTCAGTATGAAATGCTGTATAAATTTCTAGGGTGTTGAGGGAGAAATCTAATCTTCTTGTCGTACCTAATTCATCTGGTTTGAGATGCAACTTTGTAAAATTAGCCCAAGTTACTGGATCTTCTGGTTAATGTACAATGAATTCAGTTCAGATTACAAACTTTGTAATGTAATTGTGGCAGTCATTTCAGTTGAAAACTGCCTTCCCAATAAATGCATGCAATAAAATATACTCACTATACCAACATCTTGAAAAGTAAGACTGAAGTGCTGCAAAGAACTATAAAAAATTTTATGTGTTTTCTTGTGTGGTTTATTCACTTCTGAGTTTAGGAGGTTGTAGTAATGCCTAAGTTTACCTAAAAGCCTTTGGTGTATGTTTACATGTAGCATTTGTAACTTTGTCCTTAATGACATAAATCATTACAAAATGCTATCAATTGCTGTTAGCAGTTCAGTGTTAGACTTGTTTTTCTTTTTACCATTTCTGGGTAAGACAGAGGATGAAAGAGTCATCATTCTATTCCCTGTGCCTCTCCATGTGGCAACTCCCGCAGGAATTTGTCAGACTTCAAGTTAGCCAAGAAGAGTTTCTGTGTATGAAAGCGCTGTTACTTCTCAACACAAGTAGGTTCTTTGATTTCTTTTTTTTCACTAGGAAGAGTTTTGAACCATGTTGTTTAACTTGACAATTGCTAAGCTGTCTGGCTTAACCAATTAAAACGTCCTTAGGAGGAATGTGAGTATTCCAAAGCGTACAAATATTTTTTCTAGTGCTTATAAGGAACAAATAATTTGTGATTCCTTCTTGGTTTTCATTTTCAAATCAAGTGTGCAGTATTTCTGCCTGGAAGCTCTTCAGCTTAAATGACTTTATACAGATTAAAAAAAACACCTTACAAGCATTAGAAATACATTGAAAAATATTTAATAATTTGTCAGGACTCAGGGCTTTATCTTGGCCAAGAACTTAAAGCATACTTTCTCAGAAGAATTAGAGAGATCGACATGGCAAGCAATATTAACATGTATACAACCTCTTGTAGTTCTAAATAGGTTAAGCTTGGCATGGACAGAAACCCATGGAAATGTTTTTCTTTGATTTGTTTCTCTAGAACAAAAGCCGTGGTCACTTTTAATCACACACATTTCTTAAAGCATCCAGCATACAGCTGCATTCATTCCGCTTTAAATGGGAAATGTGGTATTTGATGAAGGTATCTTCCAACCTTGTCTAAAATACTAACATGTACTTCTGCTGAGGCCATAATTGTTGGTTACGAATCTCCAAATGGAAAATTTTAAAATGGTGCAGGTGCTACTAGAAATGAGGAGAAGCACTTCTGAGAAATGTAATTGGAAAAATATTGAAGTTGGGTTCTCTACACACAAAGTCAGAGGAGAGCTGTGCAAATGCTGCATAACGTGCTTGTTGGTTTTAAAACGTAGGAACTAAAATTTATTCCCTCTTAAGCTGTCCTTGGCTGCATGCTAAAACAGCACTTGGTCTCAGCAGAGCATAAGCAGTAAAGATTAAATTTAGCTCATATGAACATTAAAAATACTAGACTAATACCAAAATACCATATACTCTGCTAAAGCAATAAAAATAACGTGGACAAAAATCCATCCCTGCTATAAATCTAGTTGCTTTGTTGAATTCTGAATGCATTCTTAGTTTAAATGTTTTCAATCGTGTTTTCATCACAAATGAAGTCCCTTGCTATCATTTGAATCTTAGAGGGAAGTTTTAAATTCCAGTGAAATTTAGATCCGCTTGTGATGTTCCAGCTGTCCACTTCTGTCCCAGAAGTTTCAAAGCAAATTAAAGAAGCATTACAGTGGGTCCAATCCCTGTCATGTATGTGTACATCAGTTTAACAGTATTCATTAAACTACCATTCTTTATTAATTGCATTGCACTCAGAAATTCATTTTTAAGATGATTTGTTTATATATATGCAAGAAATTAGTTATAAGGGGGAAAAAAAAAAAGAAGAAAGTATTTCTACCTGTGCTGATGAGCTTTGCTTTTTGTTCTCTCCTGCACTTATTGTCTTGTAGGAAAAAACAGTTTGTCAGATCTTTGGGAAAAGGAACACACCTAACCGTTGTTGCTGAGACATTTAGTAGACGTTTGGTACTGTATAAATATAATTCCACAAAACTCTTCTCAAAAAAACATATAACCTCATTGTTGCTCTGAAGTGTTTTTTAAGACTACTTTTATTTCAGTTGTGGTATTCATCTTAATCCTCTTCAAATGTGAAAGTATGGCCATTTCAAGCTTTCATATACTAACAGTAAATCAAGTCTGAACTTTTAGTTTCTCATTCTGTCTTCTGTTTGATTTATTATTTAGAAGAACTCTTTTTTACTTTTTCTGTCATTTTGAAGAAGTAGTAATTTGCATTAAACACAACTGAATGTCAGTTTCAATACATTTCTAATTCTGAATGCCTCCCCAGCCTACGTTTTAACATTATTTTTGATTTTACAGTTTTTTCCATTGAATTTGCTGTGACTTAGGTGTATTCTATGTATTGTATTTGTGACAGATATAAAGATGTTTTGAAAGCAGAATTAGTCTTTTCCAAAGTGGACCAATATTTTTTTGTAGTTGTTTCCATTTTACAGGTCCTTGTTTGACATGCTGTGTTGTAGCAGTGCCCCATAAGTTCTAAATAGGGCTCCAATTTGTAGAGGCTGTGTCCAATTGGGAAGTAGTACTATGCATAGTCCAGAAACACTATGATTTTGGAAAGTAGTCCTATTCCAAAAAGAGAGAAATAAGCAAGTTCAGTTCTAGCTCAGCCACTTTCCAGACTTTGATTTAGAGGAATTGCAAAATCTTGTTGCATAAGATTTTGGCTGGGTTCTTGCCACTGGATAAAAGCATCCGCATTCTTTACATATGTTCAGAGGGAAGGAACATTTGACCTACCTGTGCTTAAGTTGCTTTCGTTCATGTAACACATTGTAATTTTTCACTCAAACAAGTAGTTTAGTGAAACTTGTGATTAGCCAGGAATGTGACCATGCTTTTGCAGATTTCTAGGGAAACAGGCTATTCACTGCTGGAAGAGATCTTTTAACATAATTCACAAGGGAAATGTAAGGACTGAGTTGTTGGTTTATAGATGTAAGTCAAGGATATCATCCACCTAACCCTAAATCCCATCAGAAAGCCAGTTGAAACGAAAAACATTCCCTAGATGTCTGTAAATGTGCTGTTAATGCATACACTGAACTACCCAGGCTTTGAAAATCAAGCTATTCTTTTTCCATGACTCAGCTTTCCCCTACCATGAGTATTCCTGCCTGTGTTATTCCTCAGCACACTGTATTCTCTACAAACCAGAGCTTGTTCCTTCTGTTCTGACCCGTGATGTGGATGTGACAGGCACACTTTCAGATACCTTGTCTGTCTGCACTTGAGAGGCCATGCTGAGTCAAACCCAAATCCCACCTCATCCAGCATTTTACCTTCATCAGCCACTGAAAAAAACTTAACATGGCATTCCTAAAAGCTGGACTGTTCTTAGGTATAGAGTTATAAATGTACTTTCTGTAGAAACAGTCACAATTTCTATTCTCTATTTTTATTTTTGTTCGAATTCTGTTTTAGTTAGGAGTCAGACCTTGACTTCCATAGCCCAGTTTGGTGCTTAGACATTTACCTTTAAAGGAAACCTGCTATTTTCTGTACGTGTGTCTCTCTCCTTCCCCCAGACACTGAATTGTCTGAGGAGACACTGAGCCAGAGACAGTCTTGGCAGACGGGATCATTTCCTCTCTTGGGCAGTCTCCTCCAAAACAGGAGACTTCTGCCTAACTCAGGTAGAACAGAGACATGAACTTCTGCTTTGACAGTTCTCTCTGGGCTTGGGATGATGGAATTTCATTTTTAATGTGTTTGCCTGAGCTGTCTCCTTTCCCCTTATGTTTTTTCTGAAGAGCCAGACATGACTTAGGCAGCTGATTTCAGAACAGGGTCTGTGATTTCTGAATGGAGAGCAGTGTTGCTTGCAGTGTGGCTCACAGTGTGGGGTTTGCTATCTAATTATGGACCAATTTTTTTATTTTTTTATTTTTTTCCTTTGAAGTCTGCTGTGGTCCTATATTAGTCATGGTCTGATACCAGTTTGAAATGTTCTAGATACCTAGATAACTATCAGATGATTTATTTAGCTGAGCTGGTCCCCGTGACATTCTTTTAGAGTCCATGGAGAAAAATAAGCATCTCTACATTTCTTTTTAAGGATACTTCTAAACCAGTGGACATTCCTTGTGCCCAGACCATGTTTTACTGTAGGATTATTAGAATGAAGCAAGGATTTACATTTCATTGACAGATGGGAATAATTTCTAGAGTTTAATTTCTTAAAGTTTTGAATTTCTTAACTGCCTTTGACACCATAAATTTTAAGACTTGTGTATTGCACATCACCATGCCAGGAAAGTAAAGTCTAGAGCTTGCACTGTTTCCTTACAATGCTACCAACACTTATTGTCAGAGATCAGATATGATCTTATCACAGCCATTAACAGGTTTATTTTTCAATGTTTTCTCCATATCCTTATTTTGGTCCTCATTGGCGCTCCTTTAAGAGAAGAGTGAGATCAACCATTTACTCCTCCTTGCTAATCTCAGAAGTTACTTACATGTAACACTCCGACAGTGCATCTGTCCTATTAAGAGGTCTGAACAGAAGGCCTGAACACTGGATGCTTTACTGTCTACATTACTTAATAGTTGTTAGTTCTTTTTTTGACTCCATTTTGAGGTCCCAGCTCCATCTAGATCTCTCTAACATAAAAGTGCTATGAAGAGACATGGACCCTCATCAGTGTAAACATGAGCCAATCCGTAACAGCTTTCCTCAAGTACAGGAATGGTTCTTTGAGCCGTCCTCAGCAGTATTGTGGTTTAACCCCAGCGACCAGGGGTTTATCCGCTGTGAAGGTTTAACCCCTGTACTACCTACTAGAAAGAGAATTAATTCTATCCCAGTCAAAACCAGGACAAGCAGACAGGTATCTGCTGAAGCTTATGGCTATTTCTAGACGTCAGAAATTAGCAGAATTGTATGATTGTTGCTGGTATATCCCAGGACACTCTGTCACTGTTTCTGGGGTAACCTTTGAACAAGAAGAAGTACCTGAAGTATAATAATGAATTGCACTTCACAGCCTGAAATACTAGAAGTTGTCCTGTACTTTAAATTTCTCTCATTGCCTTCAGAATAAATTGCAACACAAGTGTTACTTTTCTTTTTAGTTCCTTTGGAAGGTCTAAGAAGCCAAAGCCAATTTGATGAGATGAGAACGAGTTACATTAGAGAACTGGTGAAAGCAATTGGTTTGCGCCAGAAAGGCGTTGTGGCCAATTCGCAGCGTTTCTATCAACTTACAAAACTGATGGATTCCATGCATGATGTAAGTTTACTTGTTAATGTGTTTTGCTTTTTATGTGAGGAACTAGTATTTCTTAAATGGACTTTTATGGAAAGTGGCTAGTCAGTATCTAAACAACAAAAGAAAACCTCTACATTTTTCATTTAGTGTGCATATTTGCATGTGTAGATGGCTGTGTATTCATCATGGGTATATATTGTATATATATTATATGGCTGACAAGATTTAAAGTTTTGAGAAATATGCATTGAATGCTACCATTTTGTTTCATTATTTCTGTAGTGTAGCTAGTATAGGTTCAGGTTTTGTTATAGGACAGCATGTGTGTGTTTGTGTGTGTGTGTGTGTTCATACATGTTCATGAAAATATTTAAATAATGCAAAGAAAAGGCAATTCAAGTTGCAAAGTCAAGGTACTACAAACTAGAGAAAGACAAATTTTGCAGGCTTGATTCAACTACTTTTATGTATATATTCTATGCCATTTTTTCCGTTTCTGTCTGTATTTGGGAATTGAGTCATCTTTGAGATCTCTAGTAATAATACCAGAGTTTCATGTGTCTTAAAAGATGCATCTTAATTCTTCCCTTACCTCTGAGAATTCATCATATGTACTATGGGCTTAGCATACACTAAAATTGAGGCATGACTTTTTTATAACTTCTGCCCATGTGAATATTGTTTTGTATTGGCTTTTGTATCTCTGCAAGAGAGGCAGAAAGCGGACAAAAAAAAGGGTAATACCTGATGTTTTTAGCAAGCACTGGAGAAGTTGCAGTAAAATAGGTTAGGAAGAATGCTTTTGAGTTTGGTGTTGGTGAGATACTTACAGGAAGTTCAGGGAAGGGTGGATCTTTGTATTCTTCTGCACTCGGTAAATCTGCATTTTATTTTAATTGTTCATGAATAAACACATTTATTCAGCTAAAACCTTTCATTGTCACTAATTCCTCCCTCTGATGGGGAAAAAAATGCACCCTTTGAGAATCCCATTTATGGGAGTCAAGAGGTAACAATATTGATAATTTTGTGACTCACCAGGTGATCCGAAGTCTTTTAATCCACTGCACAAACCTCTCCAGCAGCTTCTGCTATCTACAGAACTCACATTCACCATTAGCTATTGCATCGTCTCAAATACCAGCAAAATGAGACAATTATGAAAAGCATCCTTTGAGGCAAAGGCAGAGAATTCAGAAGGCGGGATATGGAGTTTAAGTATTTACTGGTAGTCAAGACTGCAGTTGTCACTTGGGACTGGCAGAGCTAAACCCTTCCCTGGATTAGCTTTATAATGTTGATATATTTAAACAACAGACAAGTGGATAAAGCGCAAGTATTTATGAATCTATATGAATATGACAAATTTTGTCAGTCACTAAAAATGATACTCAAATTTTCTAACAATGTAGGAAAACACAGTCTTGCAATAACAAGTCCTGGCCAGAATACTACTCGTAGTAGCCCTCTGCTCAAGCAGCAGTTTGGATCTGTCTTGCTTAGCATAAAAGGGCTTCCTGCCTTACCAGGAGTAGTAATTTGCAATCTGAGAGTCACAGGATCCAGAGGAAAACTCTGAGTTTTCCTCTCAAATTTCTGATATGACATGGTGTAAACTTTTTACTTTAATGCCCTGTGTGCATGGCTACATGTGGGCATGTGTGTAATACAACATTTTGGAGGAATTAAAATGAATATTGCCCACATTTTCTCACAGATACTTCACTTTTTATTATTATAAGAGGAAAACTTTGAGTTTTTCTCTCTGGCTGTAGATTAAGTCTCTTAATTTCTAATGCTTAAAGTAAGATAGTGGTTATGAGAGAGGCTTGCTGCAAAATACCCAGCAAGATGATGGTTAGGGTAATGTTTGGTCTATAAAGTATCTAAATTCAGATGCCTATTTTGGGCTGATAAAGTGATGGGAGATATAAGGAAAAGATAGATCATCACATTGGAGAGACTGTGTGTTGTTAAAGTCTAAGGTAGGAGAAATAGTATGGTATTTCACAGAGCAAATATCACAGGTTTTAAAGAAAAAAATCTGTAAGATTGGAACTTCCAAGAGAAGATAGAAGAGGTGAAGCAGTCATAGCTGCTTTCAAGGGATGAGAGCCTGTGGTGTTTAATGTTTGTGGCATACCCAGATATGATCATAATGAGAACCGTGGAAAAGCTCGCAGGTAGGCAGTAAATGCTGTCCCTCAGAGCAGTGTTTTAATAGGATACAGTGATCAAGGCCCTAAGATGTGCTGAATGTGAGAATTAAATGAAAGATTGAGTATTTGCTTACTAATTGCGGTTGTTCATGGTGCATGTCATAAATGAGGATGATACTTTATAATATCAGTAAGGCACTGGTTTTATATGACATGTAGCTATGTTTGGTTTATGATTTTTGCCATGGGAGGATTTTTTAATAGAGAATGACAAGCACCCTCATTATTGATTCAGGGAATGACAGAGGAAGGTATATAAGGTATCAGCTGATGGACGTATGAGATACGTGATTTGCAGCATGCTTACCTGACTGATTACTGGTATCTTGATTTGTCATGTTTTTATCTTGTTAAATCCAGCTAGTGAAACAGCTCCATCTCTTCTGTCTGAACACATTTCTCCAGTCCCGTGCACTGAGTGTTGAATTCCCTGAGATGATGTCAGAGGTGATTGCTGCCCAGCTACCCAAGATTCTGGCGGGGATGGTGAAACCTCTTCTCTTTCACAAAAAGTGAAATGTCTTTTCTCTTATCATAGAGATGATTCCTGGGTCATTTTTTTTGTTTGTTTATTTTGGTCAAGATTTTGCAATGTCAAGACTTCAGTATATTTGTCATACTTAACTCTGCCTACTGCTTTATACTTGTAACATACACAAGCCATTTAAGCTTGATGTACATATTGTGGGTTCCTGATTCCTTAACTGCAAAAATCACAGCAGTTGTAAGAAGTGTTTTGTAAACTTGGCTAGATTGCTTTTAAGATATGTGTAACAGTGACAATGAATAGATTTCAGATTTCCAAGAACAGTTATCTTAAACATTTTTCTTACATACCACACGCTCTCAAATTTCTGATACGACATGGTGTAAACTTTTTACTTTAATGCACTGTGTGCATGCCTATGCGTGGGCATGTGTGTAATACAAGATTTTGGAGGAATTAAAATAAATATTGCACACATTTTCTCACGGATACTTCACTTTTTATTAATTAATCTGCCTCACAAATATCTTTTCAAAGTCAGCTGTCCAGGATTACACAGATGTTGCTCACCTTCTTGGGTAACTAAAGTGTTAGGCACAAAGTCTACATACATACTGTTGTCTGTGCTCATACTGCATTGAAATGCTGAGTTCAGCACGCTGTTTGCTGCACTGTTTAGTGTCGCTGTCCTTCAAAAATAGGAAAGCTTAGTAAAATTTCAGTGTTTATTAAAACAGAAGTAATGTGTATGCAAACCTGCTAAGCTTTGGTTTGTGTTATTTTCCTTAAAAGTTCAGCATTTACTAAAGCTTAATCACTTGGCTGTAATCCTAAATTCATCAACTTCAAAATTCTGTATTTGAGAAGCTTCAAGTAGAGATGTTTGCACTACAACTCTTAATAATCTTAATGTTTTGAATTACAAGGCTGAATACTCAAACAGCTATTAGCATCAAATTATAGTCAGATTAAGTTCAAGAAAGAAATTGAAAATATGACTACAAACATTTTGATGCACATCAGGCTCATTTCAGTGCTGTTTAGTGGAGCTACATATTTCGTATTTTAAAAGGCATGCCACTATAATTGGGGTAACTCTAAAAGAGGAATTAGACTATATTAGCTATATACATAAAAGAAGAATGTAATGTTTTACCATGAAAATTATATTTTACTGAAAAAAACATGGTGTTTGTTCGTTTGATGTGGATATAACGCAATTCATGCATTTAAGGTAGTAAATTGTGTAGATATTCAAAAAACAGAGAAACAGATAAAGCACAAGAATTTATGAATCTATTAAAATACAACAAACTTTGATAGTCAACAAAAATTATACTCAAATTCTCCAACAATTTAGGAAATCACAGAAGGGTTGAGGTTGGAAGAGACCACCGGGAGTCACCCAATCTGACTTACCTGCTGAAGCAGGGTCACTTACAGCACACTGCTGAGGATTGTGTCTAGACAGCTGTGAAACATCTCTTGGGAAGGAGACTACACAACCTCTCTGGGCAAGCTGTTCCAGTGCTCAGTCACCCTCACAGAAGTTCTTCCTCATGTTCAGGTGGAACTTCCTGTGGTTTAGTTTATGCATGAAATGGCAAGTTTTAGCTGCATACTTGCTGGCCATATGGTTTTGCTCTTCTTTATCCCATGTTCGATGCATCCATCTTGTGATAGCATACTGTTGATGATGTCTAGGTTCATCTTCATAGACATAATATCCTTGTCACCTGAATGAAGGCCCATGTGACATAAGATCAGATCAGGGCGCTCCTCATTAAAAGCATAAGTGATGTTACTTGTTCATAAAAGTTACGTTCTGTTCTTCAAAAAAATGTGTACAAGTAGCAGCTAAAAGGTATGTCTAAAGGTATTCTTACTGTTTGTTCTTTCCTAAAGCCAATGAGGAAGAAGCTACATTACGTCTGGGAATAAAAATGTTTCTGAGATTCCCACATAGTAGTACAAAACCCACTGGAGTTGGTGTGAAGATGCGGCCCTGGATAAAATGGTATAAGCATAATTTTATGTTAGGTGACTAGGTTCGTCATTGCTAACTGCCCAAAGACAACCAATTTATTTCATATTCAATACAATCTGACTTCTGTGATCCTTGAAGCAATTATGTTTTAATAAATAAAACAAAAATCTTTATTTCTACATCTTGAAGTTTTGTTTATTTTTCTTTGTATTTAGATTCGGTAATTGTGGAGCTTAGTGTCCATTTCAACTATTCCACTTTTGTGTAGCAACGATATTTTCTTGCATTCTTTGTGAATTTAAGCATTGCCACGTAATTTACTACTGAATAAACTATGTCACTGTTCAACAGCTGTTAATAGAAACTTCCCACACTAAACATTCTTCAACACCCTAATTGTGAAATTAGAAAGCAGAGTAGGCAGCATGTTTGCCCTGGACCAGCCTCCATCTGCCTTTTATTCAATCCCTAAAATTTGTTCCAAGTGGCTGCCATGTCACCGTGTCCCATAAATACAGCAGATTAGTTTGAATTGCTCTGTATTTGTCTCAAAGGCATAATCAAAAAGGAAGAAAAGACGCCTTTGGGGAATAGATAACAAAGGTTAAAAAAATTTTCGATTTGTATTTCTTAAAGATCTCTAACAGTAAAAATTCCCAGAATTTCATGGTCATCATAAATGTACTACATAAAACAGAACGCGTTTGGCTAAATGTGGCTGCAGTATGAATTTATGGCCTGTGTTCATTATGTGATTGTCTGAAATTTAAAAAAAAACCCTTGTTTTAATTTAAGAACTTCCAGCTTTCAGCCCAGTTTATAAAATTGCATTTGGTCTCTCTTCATCATCATTTGCTCTGGAATACATTGACACCATGAACATTGATGAAAAGAAGATTGCTTCCTTCCTTCCCTATGGAAATTGCAGGTACTTTTTTATCACTGCAGCAATGTCCAAAGAGTCATCATCAGCAAACTAGTTTTTTTCTTTCAGAGAGTACGACGCTTTTCAGTTGCTTGCATTTCTCTGCATTATTTGTTTGAAGATGAAGGTATTTTTTGTCCTGAGCTTTACAAATAGGTCCAAATAAAACATCTTATAGTGCTTCTAAATACACTGACCAAGGCATAACAGTTCTGGACCTTCTTAATGTTGCATTTTGCAAGCTAGAAATCAGGAGGTTTTGGTAGATGTACTTTTTTGTTTTCTCACATTTATGATGTGCCTGATGACATTTGAAAGGTATGAGACCCTTTGTACTAATTAAAAAGCTTACTCTCTTCTTCAGATTGCAGACACAACTTTTTGTCTGAGCTATCACTACAAGTTCGTCTTCCACTAAGTAGTGCAGTCCCACACCTGAGGCCAAGCCTCTTCTGTTCTGTGCAGTTGAGGTATTTTTGACCCAAAGTTTTCAGCATTGCCTTCCGATTGCGCTTCAGTGAAGCAAACAAACCAGCCCATGCAGTGAACCATTTGAGCTCTGCTGACATTACTCAGCTTTGTAGAGTCAATGCATTTATAGTTTCTAAAGACTTGGGGAGGTTGAAGTGCCTGGCAGTGGCAGCCCAGCTGTGTTTGGAGAGCTGTGACAATGCAGGGCAGAGAAGAGGAGACCTCCAGCCCCAGAGAGCAGTTTTGATCTCTCACAGCAAGTTGTTCACAGCTGTATCTGCTGTACTCAAAGAAACACAGTCAAATGCTTGGCTCAAGTTTGCAAAGATCTCACCTGGATCAACAGTACTGACCAGCCTTTAAGAAAGGGGGAATGTGGCTTCATTAGCACCTTGTTCATGTAGCCTGAGAAATTAATTTCATGGCACTTCAGAATGGTCTGGTTATATGTGTGCATAATAAACTGGAGCTTAGGTAGTTTTGAACTCTGGCTGTTCCTCCAGCTGCACTGCAGTTAAGTTTTCTTGGGTAATATCTACAGTGGAGAAGCTGAGAGTTCAGTTTGCATTTTCTGGCCAGTCAATGCTTCACTAGTAGCTTAGGAGCTTTTCGGTTGGTTGGTTTGTTTTTCTTTTGAAGTACAGTAACACTTCTCTCTCAGTCGTGTTTATTGGGAAAGTCGGCTGCTTTCCTGTGTTCCTACTTAAACCCGAATATTACTGGTGACATGTCAGTAGCATGAACACTGATATCTTACATTCTCCTGCCTATGCAAACTTGAGATTAGTTTATCCCCAAAGTGGGAGGGGGCTGTATTCCAGCCATGCAGCAGTGCAACTCCATGTACATACGTCTTGCCTTACATGCCATTTGTGGCACGCTGACCTTTCTTTCCTTCCTCTAAGCCAGCTTGCAGCCACAGAGCTCACATCCAAAGCCCTCCCAGCTTTCCATGGCTCGAGCCTGTGTACATCCTGCCAGGCTGGACTGTCAGTGTTGCTGGATTTATTGGTTTGTACTGCTTTGTGTCATGATGACCTGACTTGAGCAGAGGGTTTGGTTTTAATTTAGTTCTCTTTTCTCTGTTGGAAGTTGAAAAGGGAAAAAAAAAATATTTTAGATGGTTTTTGCTCTAAAATGTATGCTTTTTTTTCCATTGAATGCTATTAATTAATTAGATGTTATTTGCATGCAGAATGGTGCTGTAGCTTCTCAAGCTCAGACAGAAACATGCAGTAAGAGGTGACTGCATGGAGAACTATAACCAAGTTAAAATTCAGCTGTGTGTTTACTGTGAAGGGAAAACAATCCTCAGAAAATAAGCCTTCAGTGTAGTTGAAACTAATGCAGCAGTTGCATAACTTCGGGTACCTGAGCAGCGCTGCTTTCTTATGTATTTCTTCACTCACATTCAGGCATTCTTTTCCTGGGTTGGGTGCAGAGTGCTCTGTATGAGAAAGGATATCAAGGAGTGGCGAGCTTTCATTTAATTCTAATTTATCATTTAAAACTGGCAACATTTCAGTTTCATGCCAGTGTGTGGTATGCTTACTATAAAAATACCACCACAAGTCTTCTAGCCATAGATCATGGTTTTCTGACCATGAAAACTAAATTACCCTTTCACCTCTACACATACAATAGTTCCACCAGTTTCACATTCAGGCATATCAGTGCGGAAGTTCTCACAGTGTCATTTAAATAGTCTCACTCTCTTGCATTTTCCCACAGCTCAATTTGAATATCCACCCAGCCAGTTTAGTACAAAAATCTCTTTATGTTGAGGAAAAAGAAATACGTAATTGACAGCAATCCAGAACTCTGCATGAGTGAGCTCCACAACAGCGTACTTTCAAACAAGGAAAAGCATCTAGGAAGCATAATAAATACCTTTGCCATCAAATCAGAATAAGTAGGAAGAGCAGTGCAGAGACGTTGGTGTTATACAGGTGAAACTTACATGAACATCACCGTAGGTTGCTCATTCCAGCTTGCAGTTTTCACGTATGCCTGTTTTTCATATAGTAGGTAAAAAGAGTAATAATTTTACACTTCATACCCTGTATTGTTGGTTTATGTCCAGTGTGAGACTCAAATCTGCAGTACTTCCAGTTGAGAACAATCTCCTCATCATAGCGCTTGTCAACCCCCCCTGATTTATTCCAGTAGGTCCATTGTGGCTGTATGGAGTATGAATAAGGAAAGCACCAAACAGATACAGCAGTGTGTGTTCAGAAAGGTGTGTAAATGTTTTTACTTAATAGTACTTGGAAAAGAAACACCCAGCTACCTGCAATCACTGTATAGTTTTAAAAGTAAATTTTGTTTCATATATACAGTGCCTGAATAAGGCTGACTGTATACTAACATTTAATGATCCATTCAAAACAGGGAGCTCCAAGGAGTCTTACATAATCTTTGAAAACCATAAAGCCATAAACTTTACAAGCACCCCAAAATGGACACACACCTGTTTATTTAAAAGGCAGTTGATTGCAGCTATTACCAAATGTATATAAATGTAAAGTTAAAGCCTTTGCAATGCATAATAGTGTTAGTGCACAGTACTTTTCTTTGACAGCTGGGGAACACTATGCATGCAGGACTGAAATACTCAGTTTAAGATCACCGACATGTAGGCACACATATCGGAACGCAGGCAAACACAGTTACACTGGCACCCCTGCACTTTGCTCGGGCACGGCCAATTCACAGTAATTTTACACAAAAGCATCAGCACTGGGTTTGCTCTGAGGGGTGGTTGTATTTGTATATTTTGTATTTGGAATTTGCATGTTTCAAACACAAGCTATGGCCAGCTTGTATTTGGCTGAGAGAAAGGCCACCCTTCCTGAAGCTTTGTAATACAGGTCATGTGTCAGTTTGTCTGCTCACAAAGCAAGGTTATAAAACAACTCACATTAAAACCCAATAAAAACTCAAAGCTCCGGAATTCTAAAAATAGTACTTTAGCAAGATTTTAATTTAATTTAAGTACCCTTAAAGCCTTCGCTGAAGACAGCCATGTTAAGAAAAACTACATAATAGAGAAAAGCACAACCTCTTGCAGTACACGATCTCTTGCAGTTTCTGAATTTCAGACAACTTCTACATCCCATGTCACACATTTGTAAAATGTTTACCCTCCCCTCCTTCCCCTGCCTTTAACACACTTTCTTTCCCAAGGGTTACTTGGATGTCTAAGGCATTAGCACTTTATGGAAGCTTCATAATCCTTGATGGAAAATTGAGTAGAAAGCCAAATAATCCTTAACTTGGAGACACACTGCTTGTATTTCTCTGTATTTAACATTTAAGATCATGGACATAATTTACTGTTTATTGCTACTGTTTTTGTTTTTTAAAGAAGGAGCTTGTATAAGATTTCTGTATTTTCCTCTCATGAAGACAAGCCTGCATCTATATATTTGTACATCTGAAATAAGAGCTTTCCAGTATTTTTGTAAAAGTGTTGTCTAGCTACACTGTGTCATGTCCAATAAATTGGAGATGGGCTTACATTGTAGAAATGAGAAAATGAACATGAGCCTGCAGTGTGCGCTTGCAGCCCAGAAAGCCAACCATATCCTGGGCTGCATCAACAGGAGCATGACCAGCAGGTCGAGGGAGGTGACCCTGCCCCTCTACTCTGCTCTCGTGAGACCTCACTTGGAGTATTGTGTGCAGTTCTGGTGTCCTCAACATAAAAAGG